>JAHDVE020011206.1:0-239327 GCA_022606495.2 Halesus radiatus
CACAGTTTGCAAGCGCGAGAAATGTTTGGGTACCACTGACGACAGAATAAATAGACTTGCCCTAACGCGCCATTTTGGCAACAGCCTAGTTCACTGCCATCCACATTTGTTTCGCGTGATTTTGGCCGCGGTAAGCAAATTATAAAACATTTATGAAAGGGTCAATCTAAATACTCTAACAAAATAATTGATTACCGTAAACACGCCGAACCGTTTTTACTTTTTTTGTGTTTATTATTTTCAAAGTATTATAACGCCAGTGGAGGGGGCTGACGCTTGAGTTTGGTAGAATACATAGTTAAACATAATAAACGGGGCTCTATATAAGCAATGAATATTAAGTACTAGAAATTAGGTAGCATTAATAAAGGTAAATGTGGTGTATACTTCAATTATTATTTATTTATTACATATTTAATGTTTTAAATTGGCGGAACGCCTAGCTCGCCCCCATTATTTTGGTTTCTTCCCCTTGCATGTTAGGCCATCTCTTTGTATTATTTGATCTCTGTTGGGTACTTAATCTTGTGGCTTTCATATGGATTACGCAATAATTAGAATTAGCTCAAACAATACGAACTTGGGATTGTTGAATTGTTGAATAATTGTGCACTTCCGACAGTGATAAAAATATAAAATTAATCTGTTCCAATCCAGACAAGCGATAAAGTACCTACCTAGGAAGTTACCTATTATATATATATTACAAAACGATTGTTTTTTTTCTATTTTCGAAACGTATAAAATGTTTAGATTCTGCAGAAACAAAAATTCTCAATTTTCATCTTAACAAGTCAAGTTACTTCCCGTGATTTTTCACGGATTATATCATAATATTTGGATGATTTGTATAGCGCCGCTTTAGTTAAAACTCACCTCAGGGGCGCTGTACAAATGTTTTTTTCCAATGTTCTATCTTATCAAAAACTACGGACAATCTATTATTACTATTTATGACTAACTAATTGCATTAACCGTTTCATCGATCTGTACTACTAAATTATATGTACTATGGATTTGGCCCATGAACGTGATGCCGCGTAAAAATATACAGATTGTTAATCTTGTGTACAGGCATATAATAATTATATAGGACCATACTTACCTGGCATGTAACTTGAGATAAACACTGTTTAATAGCAATAATTATAAATAGTTTTGCACGCAGAGGACATAATATTGGAAAACACATGTCATTGAAGATATTATTTAATCCTCGTATTTATTTTGTAAATTAGTTATGGTATTGTTTGATTTTAGGAAAGACACATCATATTTTTTGATGGGTGGTACAGTACAGGAATTCGATTAGAATTTATTTTCCTAACTGTGATTCGTCCGTCGATAAGAAACGGATTAGAGTGCGAGGCTTCGAATAATGTTAATAAAATAATCATTGAAGAAGATAATATTAACATATATCCCATAGAATGGGATATATATTATATATCCTATTTTGCACAAAAAAACAAACACCTAAAGAAATAAATATTTTGATCCACTCTAGAATATATACACAACAACATAACTGCAATATATCATGTTTAGCTATAGAAAGCAAGAGCCAAATTAAATACTTAGGCATAACAATAGACCAATGCCTAAAATGGTCCCCTCACATAAACTTACTCAAAGACAGAATAAGGAAACTAATATACATCTTCAGATGTGACATATTCTAAACAAAGAATTACTTAGAATGACGTACTTTGCTTTCTGCCAATCAATAATACAATATGGCATTGTAGGATGGGGTGGAACTTATAAAAATCACACGCAACTTCTTTACATAACACAAAAATTAATAATAAAAACAATTCTAAACAAGCCATACACATACTCGTCAGATCTTCTATTTAAAGAATTCAAAGTCAGAAAATTAAAACAATTATATTTCTATCATGTAACTTTACAAATTTATAAAGATAATATTCTAAACAAAACTTCACCATTTAAAAATAATAGAAATCTTAGACAAACATCATTTCTTCCAATTCCAAAATGCAAAAAAACAATGGGACAATTTAATTATAAATATCTTGGAGTTAAATTATTTAATTCATTACAAGAAAAAATTAGAAACATTAATAATGATTTAAAAATTTTTAAGACACAACTTAAAAAACACACTGAAAATATACACTGAATAATATAACATAGAAATAAACAAAGAACAAAAAAATAACACACCCCCATACACACAATCTCAGCTTTATTATAGGGGTACATCTTATATAAATATTGAACTTTTGAAAAATATTGTAACCTTGTTTAATTATTAATTATGTATATTTTTTTGAATAAATAAAATTTAAAAAAAAAAAAAAAAATATTCAAAAAAAAAAAAAAAATCCTAAATGAAACACGAAACCGAAAAAAACCACAGAAAATAAAAAGATATCAGTTGCACCTGGGACCCGAATCCAGGTCTTACTGGGACAACCGCTTTACCGACTAAGCTAATGAGACCAGTTCAATTTACACCATCTTCATCGATATCATTCAAAATATCAAATTCAATACTTGTCAATATTATCCTCCATTTAAATCCCATGTTATTAGCTGCTATCTTTATGATGATTACAAAGTTCTTCCCGAACACAATTGCAATCTGGATAGTCTCGATTTTTATTTATATGAGACATCTATTGACTTTTCTACAAGTCTAGAAAGAATATTGAATTAATTTTTAATAACTTCAATAAGTTATGAAAAATAAATTGAATTAATAAAATAAGTACGTGTAATTGAGAAATATGGGCATTACATGAGTGGCACTCGCAGGTATATTGAATTTAAGGATATGAAAGTATGAAAAGGTAAGTTTTTAATTTGGACAAAAATTCAGTTGGACTTGTTACGTTATAATATCAATTATACTCTACTCAATGGCAGCATACAGAAATAGCTTGTAGAATATTGACCTCTTAGGATAGTCAACGTCAACTGCAACGTGATTAAGACGTAGAGAGATTCTCGAGAAGATTAAGAGTAATTATGAAGAATGCCATAGCTCTCCGGTCGAGTCCAGGGAGGCTGCGAGAGACAATACACACAAATCTAAGCATGTGTTGTTCGCATCAACTCTAATTGCGCGACCTATAACTCGGGATAAGGTTTTATTTTAGTGAAATCTGTTTTTCGATTGGCGTGGTGGAGATTTTCCTTCTAAAACCAACTCTCCCATCTGTTTACGATTCGCTTCTAATTCGGTCGCGGGCCGTCACATCCGCCAGACTGACCGCTCACCGCTGGGGTGTTATGACAACCGACTATTCTGAGGTGACATAGTGATACTAACGAGGATAATATCTTGTTTTGTTGTTTGAATTTTGAGGTATTGAGGTGTTGGACTTCTTACGGATAGGTCAAAAAACTTAGAAATTGTACCAACTATAAAAATAAGAGAACTATTAAATCTATGCCATATTATGAGGAACGACAAATGTAAGATTAGCCAATAACCGTTTGATAGCCTGTGTGATATATATGCAATAAGAAACTCCAGTCAAAAATATTATTTCTTAATAACCATATATTCATATAGATCAACAAACGCTTATTCTAAAAACATAAGTATTATTGTATATAATACATAGAATTTATAAATCTTTATTAAAAAGTGAATAAAAAACCATCTCATCAAACGCCTTGTTTAGTTGGTACCATTGTAACGACATCACGCGGTTTGGGCGCATAAATTCTTTCTTTGTAAATTGTTCTGTATAACCGTAGAATTTCGGCAGTTTTTGTGGGGCTTTAAAAAAATCTAACTTTGAAAGTTAATTTAATTATGAAAACGAACATAATAAAAATACTGGTTTTTAAGTTAGAAGGTCAATATTGATAAAAATATATATTAAAAAATAGAGTGGAGTTCCTTATTGATAATCCAGCAGAGGAAGACGCAGCACTTCGTGGCTTCTAAATCTACTTGAGTGGTACGAGCGCAGTTTCCTGGGTGGAGCCTTTAGAGTAAAGATTTTCCTGATGATATCTGATAAGAGAGGTGACCAGTAGAAGCAGAAAAGACCCTTCCTTCTTGATCCAACATTTCGGTTAGCCTTGCAGTGTCCATCATCAGAGTAGATGTGTAGAGTTGCTCAAAGTTCAACATAGCTTGATACAGTAGAAAAACATTATACTGTTATTCCAAAACTAAGCGCCGAAAATCAAATTAAGATGATTAATACCGACAACACGGTATCACTTCTACACATATAAATATACTTTTCACCACATAAATAAAAAACCTATACATCTGCCCGGATGGTGGACGATGCGAGGCTCTCTGAAACGTTGGCTAAAGGAAGGAAGCTCAACACGACTTATACCCCAAAAATCAATCTCAATATAACATAATATCATTGCACAAGCATCATTTTCCGCTTATAATGATGCAAGTAGAAGTTTTTCAAATATTGTTAGGTTAGGTTAGGTGTCTTAGATAAAATCATTATTTAAAATACTATCAGATTATTCGAAGCCTGGTAATTAATGTTTGTCTTTCTCTGTTTATAAAACATTATATTTTAAACAAACTGAAAACAAATAAATAATGCGTTCTGTTTTTTTCTCACCAGGGTTGACCCCGCTCTCTGTGGGCGGCCACGGCGAATCCAAACATGGAGGGGCGCGCGCCCGGCGCCCCGTGGCGCGTGAAGTGCTCCGTGTCCAGGTTGAAGCCCTGCACGGGTCCTCTCAGACCCAGCAGGCACAGGGCCCCCAGCAGCAGCAGGCCCATCACTCCAGGCGGATCAAACTAACATTTACACTCACACACACAAGACCACGGAGCGAGGGTATTTATAAACGGTGACCGGCGCCTTCAAAATACACGCAAACCTGATATAATAACTGCTTAAATCTTGTTAAAATTAAATTTCAATTCAATTTTCAACAGCTTCTAAAAAAACTGTTTGCGCAACAGCGAAGATTGCTCGTAAATATATTTTATGACTGTATAATTTATTTAAAACCTCGGCCATATATTAAATAAACGAACTCCTAAATTGCACTAGAAACCTGTTTGTTCAAAATATTGTCATCAAAATAACACTTTGCAAAATATATGCACACTATTTGATATTTCGTTAGTTTCACTTTGAGAATGTTTTAGAAATATGTAAATAATAAAAAGTTTTCGTCTTTGAATAATTTCGCGGGAATTGTGAGAGCGTTCGTTCGAAGGTTCCCCTGCCTGGGAGCGCGTCTACACCAAATGACGGAGCGCGCGGTACTGGCTAGCCGCTGCCTTATAGGGTTGGCGGAGGGGAGTGGGGGGGAGACGCCGGAAAAACGCGTCGCTGAAAGTTCCACTTTCAAAAAGCATTTTTGTAGGAACGCGCGGAGTTCCGACGTTGCGGAAACTCGCTTCGCAGGATTTTCACGGGTTATTTCTGATTCTGTGATTCACGGCTATGTAATAGGTGCACTACAGTATGTACTAATCGGCGAACACGGAGCGCACACAATTTTAAAATTATTTTTGTATGAAGGTGAAAAAGGTAGGTAGGTACCTACGGTTTAAAAATAATTATCCAATTTTTTAATTAAATTAATAACTACAGGGCGTTTCACAAACCTAGAAAAAATCCTATGATTTAAGCGTTACACTAGCTGGTATATTTAAGGGTTATCAAACGGTTTAAATATATGAAAAATAATTTCAACGATCTAAAATTGCGCATTTTAAATTGATGACATTTACGGAAAATAAATATCTACACTTTTCACTGAAATGCCATTAAAAACATTCTACTGGAAATCGTCAATTTTTATTTGGAAAACACAAAATATAATAAAATTTATGTACGAACACGATCTCAGATGCTGATCTGAGAGTTGATTGACATCATGAAATTTGCTAATGAATTTAATATAATATTTCTTAGTTAAATAAATAAAAATTAATGAACAAGATTTCTTGATTAGAATATGTTTTCTATGATTTCAGGGTGAAGGTAATTTATAAATTGCTTGTTCGCAGAATTAAAAAAAAAACGAAGGTTCAGTATTTTTAAGAGGTTTTTAGCGAAACGTTAAAATGCGGGAGAAAAGAAAGCAATGCCTATATTGAACTACATTTCAATCGTTGAAATCGACAGCCTCCACTGTGTGGTTTACGCATTAGATTTTAGTCGGAGAGTTGACGATTCGATTCGACTCAGTGCAACATACTTAGAGTAATAATTATTACTCCAAGGCAACATTCAACTACTTAATCACATGATCTTCATTTTTCATAATGTCGTATTTTCAACTGGACACCGAGAAACAGATTAGGTTCTAACTAGAGGCCTGAAAAATTCATGTTTGCTGTAACGCGAATTTTTACGCGAGATTCGCAATTTTTACCCGAATTTCGCCATTTTAATGCAAAATTCGAAAAGTTCGGGTAAATAACCACGTTTTTTCGTATATTTCACGCAATATTCTAGGACTTTCAAATAATAAAGTAATATTGTAAGCACGTTCAAAACGTTGCTTTGTCAATGGTTTTGACAAGCTTGAATAGCCATAGAATGTAAGGCGGCTAACTTCATGTCAAAAAACGCCGCGTACTGTCGTTCTTTGTCGATTAGAAAAAAATGTTAAATTTAAAAAATATATAATATGTATGTAAAATATCAAAAAAAAATGGTAACACAAATTAAAGAAACGATATGCACCACTTTTGTTGCAAATATCACGGTTTTACCCCAATTTACAGCGCCCTTGAGGTGATTTTTTCATAGAGAACGAGGCTATAAACATCATTCAATTATTATTATTATTATTCCTAAAAATAAAGTGAATTTTCTAAGAAATAACGCGAATTTCACCGAAAAATAACACCACTTTTCCCAAAAAATAGCACGATTTTTTCAGGTCTTACAGATTACATGTAGTATGGTGTTTTTAAAACTGTTTTCCACATAATTTTTTTTTTTTGAAAATCTGTCAGCGGCATTTAAATTATTTTTTATGTTTAGGTAGGTTTGGTGCAGGTTGTCAAAATAAAGTAGATTAAAAAGGGGGCGTTGCGACTATTTAAATGGTTTTGAATGGCAACACCAAGATGGTTGAAAATAAAAATGACTAAAATTAAAAAGCCAATTTCAAACGGTATTCAGATATTGTGGTTATTCCTGAAAGGATTAAGCGATTAATTCTCAGATTTAACATCAAAATATATTGTTAAAAACAATGTAGAAGAAGCGTTCACGTTTAGCTTTTTTTTAGAAAAATTGAGTTATGTCGTTTCTCCCATCCAGTCAACATGGCAGATTTGGAAGTCAAACATAAAATCACTTTTGATTATTTTTTTAATATTTTAAAATCGGTGTTGCCATAATAATGAAAAAATTTAATTACGTTTTATTTAATTTCTAGATTATTTCGACAGACTCAAGTTCTCAGGTTTGCAATAAGTAAATACAGGCACATACTTTATCAAAGGCCCATATGGTTTCAGTATCGCCTTTTTGAAATAATCCATTCAGAATTGAAAAGATTCGAAATTTTTTCTATTTTCAAATAAATAGTCAAACACGACCAGACGATCCGAATAATTTTTATGGAAAAGTAAACATCTGTTGTCCGTATTCAAGAAGTCCATTTGCAGACACATTCAGTTTCAATATTTTAAACATTGTTTCGAAATTAGATACATGTTTCGATTATAGCCAATCCATCACTCTCTAAAAAACCAATTTTGTCTAGGACACAATTTGTTAAAAAAAAATTTACTTGCACTAATCCTTTCATGCTAATAATATTCGGTTGATTAGATTAACTTGCATTAATAATCGATTATCCATTCGATTGAATTTGAATATTAGAACTGAATTAATCGATTATTTTAGAATCGAAATACCCCGAGGCCGGTAATTCAGTTGCATTTTAGGCTCGGCTTGAGGGATATTTACGTTCATCGAGTTACCATCGGGTAGGATTCCCGAGTCAGGAAACCTCGAGTCGGTACTAATATTCTTAAATACACTGAAATACCGGCCCTGAATATTCGTGAAAAAGTACTCGTAAATAATTTTTCAAAGGTGAACATGAACTTATGCCCATCACTACAATATTTGTCTTTCGTCTCCCCAGTAATGGGCATAATCGAAACAATTTGTTTTTCAGAATGTATATCCGATTTGTGAGGAAGGAAGGTGGGGTGAATAAAAACCGAATGCTGAATTTGTGCCTACTAAACACGTTTGTTGTGAGTCTGTCAACTTAATGTAGAAATTTATTAAAATGGAACTAAATTTTTTTAATTCCATTGCCACACCAATTTATAACAAGTAATTTTATTTGAAAAGTTTTATTTACTATGAACATTTGTTAATTGAATTTATTATTTCGCTAATGGTTTCGACACATCCGTGTCATTCACAAGAATTCTTTAAAAAAATGCCCAAGAAATACAAAAACAGTTATGTAATGTTTGACTTTCGATTCGGACAGGTTGACTTGATGAGTAAAATGATATAACTCAATATTTCGTAACGCTTTATCTATTTTGTTATGCGAAAGTACGCACTTCTACCATATAGTTTTTTTAAATTATTTTATAACATCTAATAAAAGGCTTGTTTGATATGAAATTATCTCAAGTGTTAAAAAATAACAAGTTTGAAAACTTACAAATTTACTTGAAAATTTCCCTAGAATATGATGTATAATCATCTCCTTTCAGGAATTACCACTAATTTCTGAAAATATTTAGGTATTGATGTGAAAAATATCCATTTGAAACATAGTGCTTTTCATGTTTCGTCCTTCTTCTTTTTAGCTAGTTTCAACCATCTCGACATTGTCTTTCGAAACCATTTACACGATCGCAGCGCCCTCCATTTTTGTCTGCATTATTTTGCCAATCTGTGCATGGACCGTGAGATCAATTGATTTCATTTTGATAGCTCTGTAAGTATATGTGATTGTAAAATCATCCGTGATCAATTTTGACGTTTCTTGGACTTCAATCAATTGGTTCGATTCTTCTGAATGACTTTTGAGGTTTCTCGTACTTGAGAATCAATTGTCATGAACAAAGAAAATTATCCAAAATTTCGAAATTGATATTTCGAGTTTGCACATCGCTACTTGCGCCTCTTGGGTAATATCTATGGAACAACTGTCAGTGTCATTTGTGATGTGCTAGTCAAATACTTTCGGCTATGAACATTTTTACAATATTAGTTATTGAAAAATATTTCTCGAAGCTCTAGAATACTATATTCTACGAGAACTTCCACTATTGTCATGCTGTCTTGATTCAATTCTCTTCGTAGATTAATTTTGCGATTTTCTAGAATACTAGAATGAAGATAAATGATAAGAATCTCTGCTCATTCGCCACTTCAGCCACTCCTGTGGACCGGGAGGGCTGGCTCAACAAGAGGGGAGAAGTCAACAAGTCCTACCAAAGGCGATGGTTCGTCTTAAAGGGGAATCTGCTTTTTTACTTTGATAAGAAGGGAGACAAGGAGCCCATAGGAGTTGTTATTTTGGAAGGTTGCACAATAGGTTTGTGTAAACATCGAATTATTTTTAACCATAGTTTTGTTGATTTTTTTTAAATGCTCTGCTACATTATATTTTGTCCTGTGTTTGAGATACTCACCTATATTTTCTCAAATATTAATGTTTTGCCTCTAGTTTGTGTTAAATTGTCTGGTTTTTGGATGATTCACACTATTAAATTTAACCCTTGTCTCAGAAAAGTATAATTTTTAATATGGTCATGCCAGTGAGATCTCCATTGAAACCTCACTTCGAGTCCCACCAATTCAGCTACTGAACATTTTCCCTCTGGATTTTATGCAGTATTTTAAGTCGGTCTTCTGGCATTCTACCCAGCGCCGGATCTGCCATACATTCATACTGCGCAAAAAACACAGACGCAATCTCTGAAGGAGCGCCGAAATTATTACCTAAATCATTTAAAATTACATATAATGTCCCATACCATGGAATAGTTGTCTTCCATTGTGCTGCCTACATTACAATCCATCTTTAGGTCTCTAGGGCGCCAAAGTGTGCACTGAACGATCGTCAAAAAATGTATGGAAAAAGTTTTTTGTCATGAAATTTTTTTACAAATTGCATTAGTTGGTCGAGCGTAGAGCCTGTTTTTCGAAGAATCATTTTCATGTGCTTTAGGCCCTATACGCCACATTGTGCAGCTAACAACCAATCAGGAGTCTGGACTTTTGTTCCCATTGGTGAAATGATACAGTTAGAGATTGTCAATATTCCTTTCCCTATTAAATTGTCTTTGACTTTGAAAGTGACTTTGCAATCACTGAATTTGGGAACTGATTTGAAGAAATGCTTTTGGATTATGTTTTTTTAATCGTGCATAGCTAACATATCATAAATAAAGTGTCCACTATTGTGAACTGGTTCCGAAAAGTATCTGAGGAATAACATGTTTCTCTTTATTTTCCTGTGGTTGGAACCACAGTTTATCGCAGTAACAGTAACGCTCATTTCAGATATCAGCCATCTCTAATACGATATACGATGCTAGCGTCATCTGTCGTACGATTTTATCGTTTTACATTGTTCTCATTATCTCATGGAATGACTTTACAATCCTAAGCTGGCTGGTATGGTACCTATTTTCTTCTGGTCTCACTTTGTACGCAATATTATTATGTCAAATTGATGGCGGAACGGAATATTATGTAATTGATTCTAAACACGTTGATTTAATAAATCCATTTATTCAGGGGGGTAAGAAATGTTAATCTGATTATTTTTTAATGAGGGCGAGGCGCAATCAGTACTGCACAAGGGCGTAAGGTATCGTGGAACCAACCCTGATTCTACCAACATTTCCATGTCATGTCATCAGAGACATGTCATGTCATCTTCTCTATAAAGAGTAGTGGGGATTCAATGCTAGGCACAACTCAAATCAAGATATGCCTTGCATTGTCATAGTCGAGCTTCTCAATCGAAAATCTCATTTTCCCATAACATTTAACTATAATTCCCGCAGAGCTGACGGAAGATGACGAACAGTTCAGCTTCAAGATCGTGTTCCATGGCGTGGCAGGGCGCGCGTACACACTGGGCGCCGAATCGCAGGATTCCATGGAGCAGTGGATGAAGGCACTCGCCTGCGCCAGCTACGACTACATGAAGCTTATGGTGGCCGAGCTGCAGCGCCAGCTGGACGAGCTGGAAGGTCGGTTTAACCTCAATTCTTTAGCTTCATGCTTGATGCAACAAAATGGGTATATATAAATATGTTAATATGTACAAATTTTATGATCAGACCAAGAGTATAAGCATCGCTCACATCGGGAGTCAAAAAGATTGTGATGGTTTTTTTAAGTGTTGACAATAATAAACTGTCCTCAATATTGCCTGTTAGTTTTTTTCATAGCCAAAAAGAAATGTTGGGAGATTAGATATATAGCACTGTTCATATTGGGGTTCTTTTAACAGTGGAACGCCAACGCTCCATATGGCACATTTACGATATACCACTTCATCTCCAACGATATACCACTCCAGTAACTATGATCTAGGAAGGGCATGCATAAGAAAAAAATCTATAATTTCCCTGTGAAAATGGATTTACCTAAAGAACTTTCCGTCATAGATGCACAGGTATTCGACATTTTTTTTATCACAACAAATGGTATACTTAATTCTTTGATTTTAAAGACATTCTGAAGTACCCGATACTTAAATTTACGCCACAAATACAACAAAACTATCAATAATATGTTAACTTTACAAAAAAGAGGTACTTTGTCAAATCTATTGTTTCTACATAACCTGTTAAATAATAAAATCGATAGTCTTAACTTTCTATCCCTCATTGGTTTAAATGTTCCAACGAGGGGCGTATCAGGCACACTACGCCTCTTCGTGTAAAAGCGAACAACACTAAGGCAGCAAAGAACTCACCGATTACTTTTGCGATCACAACATATACCCACTACGAAAAATTAAAAGATTTTTTTCATGATTCTTTACCAACATACAAAACAAATTTATTAAATTTTCTTAGCGTGATATAAAATAGATTTTCATAATAAGCAAACACTTTGTGGCGAGTACTGAAGTGCGAGTGCCAACTTTATTAGTATGAGAAAGGCTTGTAACGGCTAAATCCCTCAATATCACCCTTAATAATAATAATAATAATAATAAATGGATTATTTCTATAGCGCCGTTTTCGTGAGAAAATCACCTCAAGGGCGCTTTAGAACATAATTTATCTAACCTATACCTTATCACTTAGATTTATATATAATAATTTACATATTAGATTAATTACTAATGGCTTACAACTAAGGTGACCGGCAATCAGAAGGGTGCAGGCTCGAGTCCTGTCGGCGACATTTATCTTTTCTCGGAAGGTTTTTTTCAATTTGGATGAGTGTTTCAGGATAATAATTATTGTTTATAAAAATAATTGTTACCCTTTGCGCTATGCACAAAAATCTTGTCTTAAAAACTTTAGTTTATCAATTAATGAATAATATTACGTTTAAAATATTCTCGCACTCATAACAACTGAATAAATAAATAAATATCACCGTGAAAAAAATGTTTCCAGTTTTCAAAGTCATATTACTGTGCTTATTTACAAGAAACCTTGTATTTTATTTTTATTGTGATGGGCACTTATTTAACTTTATGGAAAACATAGTATAAGTCTAAAATATTTTAGTTTTTCTTTACCTTTTATTTTGTAACATATGAAGCTAATCTGGGGAAAAACATACTATAATATTTTGATAAATACATAAACGCATTATTTGGTAAGACGGTACCATTTACAAAAGCATCATTTTGCAAAAAAAGCAAGTCAGCAATTACGAAGTTACACTCCGCTGGTGCACGGCGCGGCAAACGCGGAAAATGCTCCGGTTTTTTTGCGATCTCTCGGGCAAAAATCTCAACTTTCAAGGGAACGGCATGCTATGAAAACATTGTGACATGGCGATTTTGTTGAGAGGCTTTTGCAACTGGTGGATATAAAAACACTTCTTGCTTAACTTGTTTAAAGGAGAATGATACTAACTTCGTTTCAATGACTGCCATATTTAATCAATACTCAATGGTTGCTGTTTTTTTAATAATTTTCGGCATACTTAATTACATTGAAACAATTATACACATGGATTTTCTGAGTCTTTTTGATAATTCAATAAATCCGTGACTAACATGTCGACAATTCATCAACTGATAAATATAATGATAGCTGTCCACATATACACCTATCAAATAACAAAAAATCTAGCGCTTTTTGTGAATAGAAGAGCATCAAATCGTGGTTGCCTGAGCTTGGAGTTGGTTCTTTTGACACCCAATGTGAGCAGAGCTTAAGACTTTAAGGTTGGTTCAAGGATTAACTCGCCATTTCTGAAAATTATAACTTAAAACTTATTTATTTATTATTATTATCACATTATTATGCACCGCCTCTATTATAAAATAATTCTGGGCAACTTTCATACACCTATTCAACTGTCTGCATGTGTGGTTGGTTTGGTTTCCTGCAGAGATGAGTGTGCCGGTGCCCGAGGAGAATATGCCCAAAGTGCCGCCACGCGGGCAACGCTACAACCCCTTCAACAAGGTGCAGGATTCGCGCCACCAACCCGGCAAGAGCGGTTAGTTCTAGCACTGCATTTTATTACATTTCAGAAAGGATCCCACTTCTGATGTTCCAACTGGCTGATAACAAACGCGATACGTATCCTCATGAACATTCTATCTTTCTTGGACTAATCGAGGCTTGGCATGAGGTCACCTATTCTGCATTGTCCATTTTATAAATATATTTTATCTCCGAGTCTAACTTAAGGTTCTGACACACTGGTCCCACGTACGCAATGCTTTAAGACATCTGGACAATTTCTGCAATGCAACGTATGCGATGCGTGTGTTCCTAGAGCATCCATTTTCATATAAAATGTATGGATTGTAAGTTGTCTTATTAGAGCGTTGTGTACGTGGGACCAGTGTGTCCCTTACCTTTATTCATGCATTCTGACATTACCTAATTAATAATTTTGCTTATCTGAAATTTATTGCTCCAATTAATGCAAAATGTATATGGCTTTCATAATATTTTTGATTCATCACTCAGATTAGGGTAATATGTATTTATTTATATTTTTTATTAGTATCGATGTAAAGATTGTACATGAATATGACTTTAGTAATAAATACAATACATAATAATTATACGTCATATTATATAAAGAGTATATAAGTTTAATGCAAATAATATAAGGATAAGGTCACAGTGTTCACCTCACAAGGGTTTCCTGTTCTGCGGCCTGCACTTTTTTGTAGTTTTTCTATCTGTCTTAAATTGTCTTTGTAATGTTTGTAAGTTGGTTATGCCTCAGTTTCTCTCAGCCATGTTTTAACTGTGATTTTAAATATATTATTTTCCATTATTTTTATTTTATTTATTTGGTAGAGCATTATATAATTTCGCAGCAATAAATTTATTATTTCTCTGTCTAAAGGATGTATTCAATTTAGGAATAATAAGTGTATTTTGGCTTATTGCCCTGGTCGAGTAATTATGTCGGCCAGTGGAGTATTCAGATATATATATATTTTTAGTTTAAATAAAACATTTTTTAGTAAAGTTTTTGTACATTGTAAACTTGAAGGTTTTTAAATATTTCCTCAGACAGAGTAGTAGCTATGGTTTTGCGATTCAAGAAGACAATTTGAATAAAATGTAGTACATATATTATTAATTTAGTAACAATAGTCTTCAACTCCTGGTGTTATATTAGGAAGGTTGGAATTTGCATCGAAATTTGGTTTTTGTTATATAGAATGCACTTTTATAAAGTCAAAGGTGTCAAAGGCAGGAACTAAATATGCAAAATGAAGCACGTCATATTCAAATGTTGCCTTTATTCAACACAAAACTGTGCATGTGTGCTCATGCTCATACAAGGAACAACTCGTTTGCATTAGTGTCTGAAAGGCTGTGCCTTTCAGTACAAATATACTCCCACTACCAGCAAATGTAACAATCAGTGCCACTTGTTGGTAGCCTCTATTAGAAATTAATACAACTTTACCAACGAAATTACGATCATATACATCAATGTTGACTTTCTTTCATGTGGTCGAAAAAATATGAAAATTTTATATTTCCAGGCTTGTAAATGAAGCGGTTATTTGGATATTAAATATATAAAAAATAAATAAAGCCACTAGTGTAACCATTCTTAGTGAAAACTTACCACATCTGTGGTAGGCTTTTTTTAATATCAATTAATTTGCTGTTTTTCCTACTGCGTATCCTGATTAAAAACTCAGTGCATGCCACTGCATGGCATAACCTAAGAACTTGTTATAAAAACTCAGTGCATGCCACTGCATGGCATAACCTAAGAACTTGTTATAAAAACTCAGTGCATGCCACTGCATGGCATAACCTAAGAACTTGTTATAAAAACTCAGTGCATGCCACTGCATGGCATAACCTAAGAACTTGTTATAAAAACTCAGTGCATGCTACTGCATGGCATAACCTAAGAACTTGTTGTAAGTTTCACTATAGAAAAATTTCCTTTAGTTACAGAAGTAAACATCCAACTGGGTTTAAAACGCTGAACAAATAATCCCAAGAACCGGGATCTATACCAATTTGAAAACAAACTGATATTGCCAGTCTACATAAGACCTTTCGACACCCAGGCCTCAGTTAGTCTAATGAAATTGATAATCTTTTTTTTTTATATGAATACCGCACAAGAGTCCCAACTGCTCCCAACCGTCTGGAGCCAGTGAGACTATGGCATTACCAATTGAGGAATGTTGTGAAGCTGAAGGTATTGGGGAGGGGAAGTAGAAGGGGAAGAGGAAGGTGGGGAATACCTGGCTATTCAGATTTGATCACCAAACACGGCTTAAAACCATTTCTAGCAACGTTTCAATTCTGAATGGTGGTCTTTCACCAGGGCAATACTGAGAGTATCTTCCACTCTGGAACGTGCGCAAATATACTATATATTATTTTTAAATAAATTAATTGTGAAACAACACAAATTAATTAAATAAAATTTACTTACGCATGCTGGGATTTGAACCCGCGACCTTCGGATTCGTAGTCGAGAGCCTTACCCCTCGACCATGGAGGCCGTCAAATCTGTTGAAAACGTTTGATCAATTTCACCAGAAGTCAGGAAAAATTGAGCTTATATCGGGCGCACGGACATGCTCACAACACACTTCTATCTTGTTATCTCTTCAGTGGTTTAACTGGTGGAATGCCAATCCGCATCCACGTCCTACCAATAGCTATGTAGCTGAAACATAATATTTAAATGAACCATAACTGCTTATCGACAAAAGAACCAATCAGATTTTTTTTAGCTTATATGCATAGCTTGATGTTCAGCACAAGTCAGGTAATAAATGTTTGAAATTGGTGCGCGCCGTAGCAAAAAATATTTCCAATTTCCAAAGTTACATTACAGAATTATTTGCAGGAAAACCTCATACGATTATTTTTAAGTATTTTTATCTCGAAAGACACTTATTATAAGGCCTTACGAAAATACAATAAAAATTATATATATATACTTTCGTATTTTTTGTTTAACTTTTTTAGTAACATGAGGGAGAAAAAATCATTCCTTTGAATATAAGTAACTTTCTGGGAAAACCACCCATACAATAAACATAACATTTTGGTAAATAGATAGCAACGTTATCTGATAGAACAATTTACAAAAACATCATTTTGTAAAACACGAGTGAGTTATTACAAAATTAAACCAAGGAAGTTTTTTACACCTGGCACACAAGAGGTTAAAACCCCATTCCCATATATAAGGTATTATAAAATATACATTGTTCTTGTATATCATTTTTAAAGAATCTTGTATGATTGATTTGAATGCAGGTAAAACGGAGCGTCTTCCGGAGAATGTCCCTCGCTCCAAGATCACCTTCCGGGAGCTGCACACCGCCTACGGGAGGAAGATCTTAACGGACTACAACGAATGGCGGCACAAGAAGCCCCCCACCTCCACCCCTGCCTCTCCCGCACGGGCCCCCGTCCCTGAGGAGCCCCTCATACAGCTGTAGACAACACAACCAGAATGCCTCTAGAATCATCATATTATTTAGTTTTATGTACTTATACTTTGATTGTTTAAGAAATGTGTATTTTTCTACAATTTTTTGTTCTTAATACATATTAGGATGTATGTATTTAAAATACAGAGAAATTGATGACAAATAAGCTAGGTTAGTGGTGAGTCGAGACCTCGAACAGTAATAGTATTGTATTTGTCTTCCCAACGGAAGAATTATTTAAATTTTCTCATTAGTATCTTAGGCTGGGGTGTTTCAAATTACATAACAACGTAACCGCTGATTGCAATTTGATCAAAAGCTGAAAGGGGCCGAGAACCAGCATTTAACGGCTGGTTGGCCATATGTCGACAATACAAAATGACGCTGATCGTGCATTTAATAGTCGTCAAATGAGATGATGTTTGGAACACAATCCCCCATCCTTGAAAAAATATGAATGAAGGTTCTTTATAAAAAGATTAATTAACTTTACATCACGCCATTTCCTCTCAGCTGTAGGCAGAGAGAATGGAATGCCACAGAACTCTGCCTTGGCACACTCTTTGTTTTACACATTTATACATTATGTACCAGATATTCTTGACTCTTGACAAAAGTATTTTATGAACTTAATGAGGCCATATCTTCCTGGGGCGTCCCCAGCTGCTTCTTCCTTTATTTAATTAACCACTTAATTAGGTTAAATAATTATTACTCCAAATTCCAACAGAGGTTTCACGGCGCAAAAGAAATAATAGCAACTCACGTACGTAATAGTATCTGTGTGCCTATAGATATTTTTGGTAGTGTTTTATGAAATGAATATGTATTTTTGTAAGTCACCAATTGTTTACTATCAGAGCAACAAAGTATTGAAATACAGGAAAACATTCAAATTTAGTGATAGATTAGTGGCGCTTCTGTTGAATTAGTATATTCACCAACAATTAACTATGCATTGTAAGCAGGCCTGATAAGATAGGCCTGCTATTTTTAGTCTATAAATATTTATTAACCGAAGGGCTTACAATCATACACATTAAGGTGGCGACTGACTTGAACATCCGCTCATTGTAATATTCGCTTGTCTCGAGCAATGTTCCACTCTCAAGTCCAAATGGCGGACGTAGAAGTTGTTTGTGCTGTGTTCCTTCTAATCCGATACTGCTATCGATATATATATATATAACGAAGAAAAGAAAACGTGTTTGAGTGAAAAACTTATGCAAAACGAGAAACAAAAAAAAATTTCATATACTTACACCAATAAACTTCCTCCCGGGCGAGATTCGCTCACGACAATGCTCGGTGCAGCGACTAACATATTGTGCCCAATGGTGAACATTTACAAAGGGATTCACTAAAAAAACTCACACCCGCTTTGTATTGACGTGGTGAATATTTGTGTTTATAATGAGCGAATGCTCAAGTCAGTCACCGCCATTATAAGGAACAAATTGAAAAATTATAGAAATAAGAATGACATTAAAAACACCGCCTCCAGAATTACTTCTTGCACTTTTGTAATATTGTCACTTATACTGGTGTGGTTTTTGGTCAGTCAAATGCACGGTATGTTTTATCTGGATCATATCTCTGGTTGGATGAGTGTTCTGGAGAGTGTGTGTTCACCGTGTGTTTATTTAATTGGATGAATGAAAGAATGTACCTCCAGGGAGGCAGGTATGGTCCTGCTACTGAGAGCACTCCTGTCCCTTTCTGTTTAATGAGGGAGAGGTTACAACGGAGCTATCAGCGGTATGCCTTTATTACCTGTGTAGTATCCCGTAGCAAACCTGTAAGGGAAGGTGGGCCAAAGTAAAATTCAGTTTAAATATGTAATATTTTTAATTGGTAATTATCTATATGTATAATTATTTATAAAGTTATATTAATATCAAGTTGTTGAAATGATTTCCTATAGATTGATTGCTCTACCTACAACACGGGGTTGGTTTGTTTGTTTGTTTGACTGTCTGTTTGTTTGTCGCCTGTGCCGGTTAGCGCCTTGCCGGGTATTTACAGTTAGTTTGTTTGGCAGACGGGTCGGCAGGTAGACAGGCGACAGGACATGACAGGCTACAGCTAGGGGCTAGTATGTACACGTAAGAGAGACGGGACAGTATGTATTTACACTCGACGACGTTTGATTGCACCGAGGGGCGACATCACAATTAGCTACGGTTGGCCCCGGCTTCTCATTCTTATTCACAAAAATAATTCACCATAATTGCCATTCTAATATTGTATAAATATATATACATACAAACAAGTCTTAAATACGCCGTTATCAAAAGGTAATAAAAATAAAATACAATAATTAAACAAAAATAAAACCATTTAAAAACACTAAGAGTTTCATTAGCAAAGTTACCTAACTTATATAAATACTTAGCCTCTTCACAATGCTCAGATGGAAGAAACCGTTGAACGTGGGGAACTGCCCGAAGCCAACGCTCCCACTAACAAACTCTTTGGCTGGGTAAGGTTAACACTGGTAAACTTTATATTCAGATGCAACCGTGAACACTGGTCACACTGGTGACGGGTGACGAGTAAGGCAGTTATGGGTATAAAAATAAGCTGGCGATAAGACGCGGTGCGAGAGCTCACCTAACAATATATTATTCCTTTCATAAATAACAATAAATATTTATATATAACATCGGAGCTCCCGCTGCCCGCTGCCCACCGCCCTCGCCCAACTAAACACGGGAACTAGCTATATATATTATGAAATTGACTTATGTCGAGACTGGACACATTGGAAACAAATTATATTAGCACGAGATACTCATACAAATAAATATAGAAAAATCCAAGCAGAAAGCGCTGTAATTAAAATCCTGGTATAAAATTTACTTATATTTCATGTAACATGTTTTAAAATCTTCTATCACATTTGTATTGCATAATTAACTCGTAATAATTTGTTTATTATAAATACAGATCGCAGACATTTTACTGTGGATTGTGAAGGCGTGATGGATCAATTGCACAATAGTCAATGCTTCTCATTTGGCAAACAAGACATTCACAAGAACGGGTAAAATAATAGCAACAACTGGCAGGCGGATGAATGCGCTCCTCGGGCATCGGGCGTGACTCCGTGTGATGATACTCCATACTCGACTTGAACAGGTTCCAATCACAGTGGATAACGTTTATTTGCCATATGATATTGCGTGGAGACTTCACCATCTTCACCGTCTCCACGATTGTAATGTTAAGTATAAAATCTACTAAATATATTCTTCATTATTATTAATCTCAAATCATATTCAAGATAAATTTCTTCAGGTAACTAATTGCTTGGATCCAGCAGGGCTGAGATTCACCGAGGCGGCTGCGACTAGACCGACGCCGCAGTGAGGTGGTAGGGCTTCATCGGCACGGGGCGCCGGCGGGCACCACAGGCGGCCACTAGACCAGCGCCGCAGTGAGGTGGTAGAGCTTCATCAGCACTTGCACGTGTGCCGGCAGACACGATAGCCGGTCGTGGCTGTTATTGTCCAACGCGAGCCAGGAGAGTGCGTTGTAGCCCTCCAGCACATACCTGCCAGAGACAAACATGACTGTCAGTATAGTACAAGAGACAGAATAGCATTGTGGGGTAGTAAGTGCAATTGTCATTGTTGCAAAAAACATCCTTCCACATATTTCAACAGGAAAAAAAAAGTGTCAATAAACAACCGATTTTCAAGAAAACTACAAATCTTGACAATTTACGTTTATTTTAATAAGAAGGTTTGAAATGTTAAATCAAGTGTTTTTTTAGATTATTATTAAAGAAAGACAAATATTCCCAGGCTATGAATGACCTAACAATATTTGAAAATCTACTACCATCACACTAAACTGAAAATGTTGTGTGCGTCATGATGGAGGAGCCAGCCGAGGAATTGAACTCACAACGCCTGGATAGGAACCGGACAGGATGCCAGCTCAGCCACTGACCGGTTGCAACGGTTAATAGACTGCCTGCACTTCATCGATAATTCAAAGTGTTCAGAAATCAATTCTGCCTTCTGACAATCAAACAATATTTGAGAGCAAGTAAACACTCAATAGTATTGTCAATACTAAAAAATATTACAGATTGAGTGTAATAAAAAAAAAAATTCTAGAGAGGGACACTGAAGAAAAGCAAAATAAGTTGAACCATCTGACAACACAGGATCCTCCTTGGATTGTACACTCCCTATAATTACTTCCCAACCTACACACAGCAATGCCCCCCCCCCTTGTTTCTACCTGGCACACCAAAAGCATAACTTTCATTGGCTCAATTTGGTTGTAACGAGAGTCGGCACACTATATGTCATATCTCCCCTTGTTTTTATTGTCTATGGTGATAGCAGACAGCAGTTAATATACCTCAGCACGTCGGTGGTGTAGTGCGAGTCGAGTGGATGCTGGGGTGGCTGCGGCTGCTGCGGCTGTTGCAGCAGATCATCACTGGTCTGCTGCACGGCGGGCGAATGCAAGTGCAGGGCATTCTTGAGGAAGGCGGGACAGGCGGGGGCTGCATGCGCGCAAGCCGCCCACCACCAACGCGGCATGCGGCCCAGCGGTGCCGTGCTCACCAGGTAGCCTAACGCCAATGGCTGTTGCAGCAATGCGCCCACTTCTTCCCACCCACACTGTAACACAAACACAACATAAATAAAGGATTATTTTTTAAAGTGAATACTGCACACAACTGCTGTCTGGAGCCAGTAGGACATTGCATCCCCAATTGGGGTATGTTGTGAGGCTGAAGGTAGTGGGGAGAGGATGGTTGGGAAGTACCTGGCTCTTTAGATCTGGCCACCAAACACGGCTAATGCCATTTCAAGCACGTTATCTTTGAGGATGCTGTGTGGAGGGTCTTTTCAAGGAGAGGAAGGAGTGAACATGGGTCTTGAAGAAACGTATGTTGTAGGAGGGAGGAAATACAGAAGCCGGCAAGTCGTTCCACCGCTGGGTCGTAGAAACGACCCGTTCTCATGTGACAAATATCAACCGTGTATGTTGAGCGTGCGTTTGGCGTGTTTCCCGACTATGCACCGGTACCGAAGGGACAATGACGCTAGTTCCTCAGAGTATTTTCCATTGAAATACGGATAGAACAAGGACAGCATTCCCACCTGACACCTGTGCTCTAAAGATTACAATCCGATTGTTAAGATAAGAGAATCTATCAAACAGAACACCCGTTTCTGCAGTTAAAGATTTTTTTTAGGGTATTTTTTTAGGGTATTTTTGGGCTCCAAACCAGAGGTGGCTACCAAATTCAACACACTTGAGATTTGTACAGGGTCAGCAGTTGTGTACTATTAAAGTATCTGTGGGACCTATACAGTACGGATAGCTTTTGAGAGGCTAACTTGACTCTGGCTTCGATGGAGCCCCCGTGCCTGAGCGACAAAACTATGTATGAAACAGTCGTAATTAAATAGTCTTCAAATATAAAATTGATAATGTGGTACTCGATTCTGTTACTAATGTTTGAGACCTCGGAATCAAATTCGATAGTAAACATAATTTCAATTCTTATGTAGAAAACAAAATGTCCAGGGCATATTGTCTTGTTGGATTTCTGTATCAAGCCAATGTCTCTCAAATACTTATACACATCCATGATTCGCAGCATTCTTGAGTTCGGTTCTGTAGCTTGGAGTCCAATATACGAAACGCGCAAAACAAGGATCCAATCAGTTCAAAAGAGACTAACTTGGGCGTTATTTCATTGAACCGAATGATCCACACTGCTTACCGACTATAAAAAACACCTAGAATATATTAAATTAGAAACATTAAATGAATGTCGTGACAACAATTACATCAAATTTCTTCTCAAAATTATAAATAACCATGCAGAATCTTCCCTCTTGGCCACAATCAAAATTAATATCAACCGCCGTCTAAGAAAGCCCGGAATTTTCCATATTCCTTTCCAAAGAACCAACTTAACCTTCTCCCAACCCTTTGTGCGAATGTCTCAACTATACAACACCCACTGTAGTGGCAGGATTCCGGACATATTAGGTGATAGCCCCCATAACTTCACAAAATTTCTCGAATCTTATTTTCACTTTTCCCAAACATTATTTTCTCTCGTTACTTTTTTGTTGTTTGTAATTGCAATTTTTTTTTAACATATTGTTGTACACGGTTATTGGACGGTTGGCATCTATTCTTTTCTTACTTATTTGTAAAAAAATTTATGTTAACCCCTGTCTGTTATGTACTATACAATTTTTTTTAAATGTTTTGCTTGAAAAGTAGCATAAACATTGAAATAACAACAGTGTTGTATAAAGAAGAACGATGACTTACCCTGGCATTGCCTTCATCTGACATGGGCGAATGTGCCCCGTGGTGGTTGGCCGGTCTTCCCGGTGAGCCAGGGCGCGAGATCCCCCCCTCCTCGCCGCGCCGCTGCCCCTCGCTGCCGGGTGAGCCCCCGGGGCTCTGCATGCCCCCGGCCCAGCCGTTAAAGATGTCGCTGAAGTCATTCATGCTCTCGATGCCATCCGGCATGTCATCATTCAGGGCGGAGAAGAGCTCATCGTCACCCAGCTCTGGCCCGTTTATGTGCTGCTCTTGGAATGCTGTCTGCGAGGACTGCAAAAATATTTATCTTCAGTGACGAGGACTTGAGAAGGGTTGGGCCCGAGATTATGATGTCCCGATATGGTTGGCAATAGATAATACCCCTAGTTTCCCTGTAGTGTTAGTTAACTGTAACATGCTAATATAGCTATATAGCTATCTGCTCTGAGATGATTATATGAGGAAGAAATATTATTGGGAGGTGAATCTGTGAACAAGGGCAGTCAATAGCACCGACAGATAAAAAATTATTTTAATAACAATGTTTGGACGTGCTTGCTTGAATTGAAGTTCACTATTACTAATACCAAATTCACAAATAAATAAAATTACTAAGGGCCGGTTTTACAACCATCTGTTTGTAACGCTTGACAACATTTTTAAGTAATTTATTACCGCCTGTTTTCGCCATTTTATAACATTCGTCAGATTACCGGTCATTTGTCAGCTGACAGGTGTTGCCCGACAATCGCTTATTAGAAACCGTGCACTATTTAAATTTAAAATACAATACAGTCAAACTTGGTTATAACGAGCACTAGGGGACCGACTAAATCTGCTCCTTACAGCCGTTACTGGTTTTATCAGAAACCGATTTAAAAAAAAATCGTATGTACCTACGTGTATTATCAATATATTCACTAATGTATAATATGTTTTTAAAATATGGGTATTAATTATTAAATAAATTTATAATCAACAATTGCTTTAAAGATTTCGCTTCCATGCTTCTCAATTTCCTCCTCAAAGCACTCAACGCATTATAAATCTCATCACCTGGTTCGAGGTTTCCAAGAAAAATATCACTAAATTGTCCATCGTATTATTATCACTCGGTTTGTGCGTATTGTTACGGTTGTAGACCCTCGCTTGTCATAAATCACT
Source organism: Halesus radiatus (assembly GCA_022606495.2). Classification (NCBI taxonomy): domain Eukaryota; kingdom Metazoa; phylum Arthropoda; class Insecta; order Trichoptera; family Limnephilidae; genus Halesus; species Halesus radiatus. The sequence goes on from JAHDVE020011206.1 coordinate 24,559, forward strand.
AGCTTGTACTATTTGTCATTGGTTTCAGTTTTAAAATTTGACTTGTCACAAACCAGTGATGCATGACCTCCGACCCAATTCGTGCAGCCCGCTAGTCAGTTTCGTCGCACGACTATAGAGAAAAATCAAAATGTTTGTGGTAATTCTTGAAAACCCCTGGATGAGAACTTGTTTATTGAATTTTTGCTAAACTATACCGCATGCCCCAATTGGTACATAATTCGAAGAATCTTGTTCGAATTCGTGTACCACAGAAGAAATGTGAAATCATGAATTTTGCTCTGGCTCAAAAACTAAAAAAAATCCCTTTATAGGTCGCAAGCCGCATTAGATAAATAGGTAAAGCATGCCCTCTGCTAGAATAATTGTGCATCACTGTCATAACCTTGTATGTAGGGATGAAAGTACTCTAGGTGGTTTTTAAAACAAAATTGACGATGATTAGTAACACAAAAGAAGATGTAAAAAGGGAACAAAATTGCAAAGCCCAACTTTCGCATGAAATTCACAGATTTTGTATTACAATTTTACATAGCACCTGATAGATAGGCTTGTTTCACATTGTCGACAATCTTGCACAGGTAGTGTAATAAAAATATTAATCCGTCCCTAACGGGATTTAAAAAAATTTCCACCAGCGGCCGCCCCGCTTGCGACCGCACTATGCCGCCACCTGTCTGTAATTAGTTACTTAGAAAAATATTTCTTTGGACTTAACAATCTATGTATGCATGTAGAAATTATTTGTATGGTATATTAGTGAAGGGTCCTCGTTATAACCGCCAACGATTGTATGAAAATAAGCCTGAACCAAAATATCACTGAGTAGTGTCATAGTGACCTCGCTATTGCCGTGATCATTATAAGCAAGTTCGACTATATAATTTTCTTTTGTGAAATGGATTCCTCATAGATCAGTGAAAGTGGTGAAGAGTGAATGGTAGTTTCCAGAATAACGACCCCATTGGTCTAATGGTGTTTTCGAGTACTCAGTCCAAGAGAATTACTTATATTCCTATTTACCTTCTACCCCCGACTACCTTCTTTAATTTCAATAAAAATTATTACACTTTTGTGTGCTTTACCACTGACAGCACGAGCAATAATCATACAGGTATTTATATTATTATAAATAGGTATGATAGTTGTAAGACTCTAGTTTTAAGCCATAGTTGTACGTCATTTTGCAGTATTGTATACAAAATATGCACTTGGTCATAGATATGTATTAGTTTTAAATAGGTACTAGGTTTATATGTGTTAGGTTTTTATTCTAGTTATGCCTACTTAAGTTTAAATTGTCACTAGCTATAACTTTTAGTTGGTAAGTGACTACCTATAAGCCATAGATGTAAGTCACTAATTATAAGTCTCAGTAGTTAGTCCCTGGCCATAAGTCTTACTTATAAGCCATTAGTAATAAAGTTTAACTGTAAGGTATTGGTTGTATGTTATTTAATTAATTGTAAAGCGCCCTTGAGGTGATTTTCTCACGAAAACAGCGCTATAGAAGTAATTCAATTATTATTATTCAATATAAAAAAAATAAGGTTACGAACAGATTGTTAACAGAAACAGATGGTTATGTAACAGAAGTTTGGTAGTTCGTTTATTAAACTGGCCATAATTAAGTTCTTACTCTATGATAGTAATGTTACTATCTATTTTTTAGCAATATAGAATATTCATTCAGCAGTCAAATGACTTTAGTATATTTGGCTTCATTATAACAATGGTTCTTACTTAGACAGAAAACAAAATATAATTTAATAGTTGTTCCTCCTAATTTAAAGTACATCTATTTTGGGAATAATAAAATATAGTGGTTACCTGTGTGGTAGCACTGGTGGGGAAGACAAGAATGTGCGTGCAGGACACGTCCTGTGGGGTAGACAAGTGTGAGGCCACAGAAGCTTGCGAGAAGCGCTCGTCTGGCGTGAACTGATCAGCCAAAAGGCGCAGCGCCGAGTCGGGCTCAGTGGACACCAAGCAGGCACTCAGGATGCAGGGAGCCCCACCGGGATACAGTAGGGAACAAGAGGAGCACACCTCCCGCAGGGCTTGCGACGCTTTCAGAAGGTTCTTCCGGGACAAGAGCCAGCTCCACCCCTTGAGCTCTCCGTGTCCGATCCTTCCTATCCGACCCACCACCAGTCTCCAGGGTTGGACAGACTGACTCATAACTCCGAGTGTGAAGTCCATGAGCTTGGTGAGGCCGAGACGCCGAGCGGGCGGGGCTCGTCTCCGCCGCGCCCGCCCGGGAACATCTACGTTTATACTACAAGAGTCCAACAGTTCTCCTCGCCCGTCCGTCGCTACGGCCAGTAGCCAGCTCTGGTCCGCTGACAGGCAATAAGATACGTATAATACTGAGCTAGCCTCGGGTGCCGGTTGCCCAAACGTTTCCGCAATATCTTTGAGCGGACGCGGCGGGGCTAGTACGTAAGGTGGCACATAAAGGCGGTATGGCAATCGATTCTTCTCCTAGAAAGAAAAAGGTGACGGGGTTAGTTTTCCGGCGGTGGGTATGATATTCCATTAATAAAAATAAAAAAAGAAATAATAATTACATGGCTTTTGTACAAGTTTCTAAACAAACTCACATCTTTGTTCTTCAGGAACAGGTCAGCGTTAGCCGCTGTCCCGAACCCGGTGAGAGACTTGATGTTGGTGAGATGCTGAAGCTGTCTCCTGCACTGCGAGAACACAGCCAGGGCGAGCGAGCGCAGCGACGCGCCCCGCCGCCGCCCTCGCCCCCCCACCTCGCCCGCGGCCTTACTGACCTCCGCCTCACAGATGGACTCCCACGAAATCAACTGCAAACCAACATACCCACTGCTGTAGCAAGCAACCGACCAACCGACCGACCCGGTCTCCATGTCCATTGGCTTTGGTAGGTGCTCCCCTCGGCCAGTTCTCACTCGCCCGGAACCGTCTCCTTCAATTTTGTCTCCCCCAGAATAAGCACTCGCGTCTTCGTCCTCAATTCATAGCAATCTCGCACGCCCAATTACTAATCACGTGACATGCGTAAACATTCACTTACCCGCCACTGTGTATTGTAAAATGAAGTAAGTACAACTGCTAAAACTATAAGGGAGAGAACTGAAAAGTGAAGGAGGTAAATCAAGAAGTCGGACGTCTGTGATCAGAGCAGGATCGCGTCTGCTTTTAGCCCGTACATTCACGTCGGGAAAGAATGACTTTATTCTCACGGAATTTACTCGTTACAGCGAGAACTGCCCGTACGGGAACTACTACCAATCGCACTTTGAAGAGACAGATTCATTTGAATCGGGAAAGTAAAAAACAAACAGGTTGATAACAAATGTATTTTCCAGAAGTAAGCGCAGAAGGCTACAGTGATTGGCGTTTGCTAGAATTTCTTTATCACCCTCAACAATGAGTAGTCTCCGACAGGGGCTGAGCGACAAGTCCTTGGAAAGAAGCCAGAGTATTGTCAACTCTTGAAATGGGTGTCTTAGTAGTTAGCACCTCAGAGCTCGTTTAGGTCCAACAAAAAGAAGCTTGACTTGGCGGTATAAAGCAATAATAAAATTTCATAATCATAAAGGATTAAATAAAATTATTAAGGTTCACCGGCGTTCATCTTGTTTACGCACTTATTGCGAGCCATGACTCCGAGGAAAACAAAATACAGCAATCATAACGATGTCCTTTTCCTCGTGTGTGTTTATCATATAAATATGGTGTAGATTTTGTAATTGATGCAGCCATGACATTTAATCTTCTTCTAATGTATCTGTCCACAACAGAAACAGGAACAACTGTTGGCTGCTTTCAGGAGGATGGCTGATATTATATTTGTCATTGGGATAAACGATTCTTATTTGCCGTTCTTCTCGCATCTTTATCAGCACGGCCCTCTGGCAACTCCACTCGACTTCTTTCTCAGCCCCCTCGGAAGACAAACACATTGCTTTTTATTGTTCAATTAGTGATTATGAGTGATTCATAGTTTCCAAAAAATCTATGATTAAACTTCTGAAAGTATAGAAAGTGATCCCAGAGGACCATTAATAGCACACAAGAATGCAACTCTACCAAATGTCAATGAAGATCAACCAAGTGTTGACTGATATCAAGTGAGAATATTTCATTATAATGTGTGCCTGTAGTGAGAGCGGGTAGGGATGAGCACAGTACCTGCACAGAGACATTGGCCCGTATGTGTTCGGGCAAGGAGGCCAGTAGTGTAGTGGCAGCTCGTAGCATAGCCAGGCAGGCGGTTCTTCGTTCCCCACCCGCGCCAGGTTCTAGGAGGTATACCACAACGCAGGGGGCAGAGCCCTCCTCGTCTCCCGTGGCTCCTGCCGCCTCTCCTGCCCCCGTGTCTGTATTCATAGAGGCCGAAGAGTTGCTTTCTGCTTCTGTTGATGGGAAATTATTAAATAATATGGCAATTAATCAAACATCACGTATAGCAGATGAGAATGTATCCTTCAGAATTCTGTATCGACACTTCTGATGTAGAAACCTTATAAGGGGAGTTTTATTATAATGTGAAAGTAGGAATAGCTTACCATGATCATTATTAGTGGGTGTAGTAGGCGGGTGTTCTGGTGGTGCCATGGGGGAAGGTGTGGGTCTCTCGGGGGCGGGGGGAGGGCGCGCCCCCCCTCCGCTGCCCTCGGGGTCCAACAGCGTGTGGTCAAACTGCATGGCTGACAGCGCGGGCGCTAGCACTCCACGACACGTCTATTTACAAAATCATAATATGTATTAGATTCATACATTAGTTGTAGCTGGAATGGAAAAAGAGTTTGATAAAGAAGGGGAGAATAGAGACAACGTACCTGAGCATAGAGCCTCAGGATGTCGGTGGATGTGTTGTCAGCCAGGTTGTTGAACCAGTCGTCTAGCGGTTCAGGTCTGGGACTGCGAGGCACACGTAGTAAGCCGTCCCTCGCCAGTCGCACCAGAGGCGCATGCCGGCCTAGTCGACATTGCTCATAGGCCGTGCTGAGGTCTCGGAAGAAAGCCTTTACGCGTGGTAACAGCGCAGGACTGTCGGGTAATAGTACAACGTAAGCTGCGTCACGCGAGTACGAGTAGGGCTCCAACAGCAGGCGGTCCCAGTACTGCAGGGCATGCGGAGAGAGGGCTACCCAGTCTCGGTCATGCCCCACGAGCAATGGTGGTACTGGTTGAGGTTCGCATAGATCGTCCGTGCCTCTTCCGGCCAGGCGGTGGAATTGTCTCCAAGTCAGCGGGCCCGCCACTGCGTCCCACATTCGAGTACTACATTTCTTTTGTATGGCGTCTTGCAATAGAGGTTGGAGGCGGCGCATGAGTCGCACCACGTCCCGGCCGGCGGCAGGTGCGGGGGCTCTGAGGAAAGGCCAACGATGCAGTGCGGGGGCAGCCCGTCCCGCCGCAGCCTCCAGGGCCAGGGCCGCTGCGTCTCCGCAGTCCGCGTACTCCAACAGATGCAGGCGGGGCTCGGCAGCACTAAGGCGCTCTGCCACCTCTGCCGCGCATAGCTGCAGTGCACTGGAGCTGTTCCCCAGCACCCCACACTGTTCTCTCACTAGCTCCACTAAGGCCGTTGCCGTCGTTCTGTCAGGGTCTCCAAACACTCCTCCTTCTCTCTTGTACTCCGCTGGATCTTCCGCTAAGCCTGCACAACAAACAATATAATATGTCAGTAGTATCCAAGAGATATCTTGTCATGCCGTTGAGAGCTCCATTGTGACCACTCTTTCTGTTACTAACTAACTAACCATCACGCCGTTTTCTCTTTCCGTTACAATAATTGTATATGAGAAAGAGAGATATAAGTTACAAGAGAACTATCAGCGGTACGCGTTAATATGATATTGCATTAGTATTTAGGTAGTATGGCACTGACCTGTGATCTCCATCTCATCCTCGTAGAACAGGCCAGCCCTGTGAGCCAGGCGGCGGTTGACCACGGCGCTAAAGCCGCAGCTACACCGGATGGGTTCCTCATCGGGCGGGGCTCCAGGGTTGGGGGAAGGTGAGGGGCTGTCAGGAGACAAAGGGGAGCCCCAAAGATATACACCGGAATCCGCTCCTCGAATGTTGCCAACCACCTGGAAAATCAAAATTAATTTGAGTACCGAAAATAAAGAACAAACCGAATTTTTTTTTTTTTCCATAAGCAGGTGTTATTTTTAACTTTCTTATTATGTATAAATAAATACATTGTATGTAATAGTTCAATGAAGTCGGGCCTAAAGGTGGAATATGAATTTTATTATTAAAAAACCTTTTGTAACTATCTTCCACTTGTTTATTTCAGACCGGACTGGTTTCACCCTATCATGGTCATCTTCAAACTGGCACAATTAAAATTTAATCTATGGCATATATAGCATATATGTCGGGAGTGAGTCCCAACGAATATTATACATTAATGACGGAGAAATTAGTTTTATTGGCGACGGAATGGCTTTACAATTATATTTGAAATTACTTTCGGGCAAGGTTATTTATTACCTTCTGGAAGACGAATTACATTGTGTTGGTTTACTGAATCTATGGGTTTTTTTTTATTTTTATACAATGTCTATTCTGCCGTGGTAAGTAAAAACACAGTAATTACCATTCGAGTCATTCTCCAGAATAAAGGGTTGAGTTTTGTTTAACCTTTTAGCATGTTTACAATTGGCCTGATGTATTGATTTTATGCCAAAACACTCGTAGACACTTATTCTATATTATCATTACAATAAAGTTTATAAAAAATAACAATATCTGTTAAAAATATGCATTTTTCTGTTTTAACTTACCAATTGTAAACGTTTATCAAGTAATTATGGTAAGTAAAGAAGCGGTATCTACATACATATATTTAATATTTTACTATATTTATAAGTTTAAGAAGATATTTATGAAGACAGTTTGTTCAAAAGAAAAGGTGAATTTAGAATTTTTTTGAAAAGTATTTATTTATTCATCAATATCTATTTTCTCCCCTTCAAAGTAATCCCCCTCAGATATAATGCACTTATGCCAGCGCTTCTTCCAATCCTCGAAGCACTTCTGGAATGCGCTTTTCGGTATGGCCATCAGCTCGTTCTTCGATTCTGACTTTATCTCATCAATTGTGGCAAAACGCTTTCCTTTCATTGGTCTCTTCAGTTTCGGGAATAGGAAAAAGTCGCAGGAAGCCAAATCTGGTGAATACGGTGGTTGAGGCATGATTACGGTGTTGTTTTTGGCCAAATAATCACGAACAAGCATTGATGTGTGAGCTGGTGCATTATCGTGATGCAAAATCTATGATTTGTTTTTCCACAATTCCGATCGTTTGAGCCGTATTGCTTCACGCAAACGTTGCATAACTTCCTTGTAGTATTCCTTATTAACCGTACGACTTGTTGGCAAGAACTCATGATGCCCACGCCATTGTAATCGTAGAAAACAGTGAGCAAAACCTTCACATTTGATCGAACTTGGCGTGCTTTTTTCGGTCTTGGCTCTTCTGGCCACTTCCATTGGGATGATTGGACCTAGGTATCGACGTCATAACCATACCCACGTTTCATCACCAGTTATGACCCCCCTTTTGAGCAAATCTGGATCGTCGTTGACGTCAATCAACAACTCCTGAGCGATACTAATGCGACGTTGCTTTTGTTCAAAAGTTAGCGATTTCTGAACAAACTTCGCTGCCACACGTTTCATGCCCAAAACATCCGACAAAATTGCATGGCATGAGCCGATTGATATGCCAACATCCTCTGCAACTTCCCTAATAGTGATTCGACAATTTTCCAAAACCATTTTCTTCATTGTTTCGATGTTTTCTTCGTTTGTTGACGTGGTTTCAACTCCAGGACGCTCATCGTCATTAACATCTTCTCGGCCTTCTATAAAGCGCTTGTACCACTTTATTGAGACAAAGTAGACTCGCCGAATGCCACAGTCAACATTTTAAGTGCGTTGGAGCACTTTATTCCATTTTTAACGCAAAATTTAATACATATTCTTTGATCCATATTTTCAAAAGTAAAAAATCGAAGAACACACAAAAAGGTGACTAACCTTTCCAGTTGTCAAAAATAAACCACTAATCCAAAATGGCTGATAATGCTAATGTATGATAAACATATGTATACCAACATAACAAAAAAAAAATCAATAATCGAATGTACACAGCCCGCGAAAATTCAAAATTCACCTTTTCTTTTGAACAAACCTCGTATTTTATTAATTGTTATTGTGTTTAATTAGTAGAACTCCTTAAAAATAAATGTTTACTTTAGTAATAAATAGTAATGATCTATATATAACTAATAATAACCACATATAATTTAATAATAAATAATAACCATATTGTAAAATTTTTTTATCACTAAACCGTTTTTTAAACTAAATAATAATAGTTATTATAAAAATTTTAAACACATAAATTTTTTATATTTTTTTATTAAATTCTGCAAGTACTCTAGTCCTTCACTATTGTGACAGCTGTTTCGGCGTTCAAGACAATTCGAAAATGACTTTGAACGCCGCAACAGCTGTCATAACAATAAAAAAACTAAAACACTTGCGGAACTTAATAATAAAGTTATTATTAACCCCTCGAGTCTTTTTGGGAGATATTTCTCCCAAAAAATAAATAGCCGTAGAGTCTTTTGGGGAGATATTTCTCCCAGAAAATAAATAGCCGTAGTCTTTTGGGGAGATATTTCTCCCAGAAAATAAATAGCCGTAGAGTCTTTTAGGGAGATATTTCTCCCAGAAAATAAATAGCCGTAGTCTTTTGGGGAGATATTTCTCCCAGCCCGAAACGTACTCATAAAAGTCATGTTACCTCATTTTGTACTATAGATGATGTATATGATTTAAACTGTGTTAGAAAGAGAAAGAAAGACAATTTTTATGGCCATTTAAAAGTTCACCATGCACATTTAAGAAAAATTATCATATTATCAAAAAGTATTGAAGGGTTAAATTTGATTTATTCAAAAAAGGTATTTATTTACCTCCTTGGATCTTTATTTTATATATTATAAAACATATTTTAGAATAATAGGAACATGAAACATTGAATGAACAAACTTCACTCAAACAATCTAGGTTAAGGAACGCCCCACAGAATGAAAGACAGGGCAGTGGGAGAATATATTTCAAGATGGTAGATAAAAACACAGCATGTTCACAAATGAAAGTATAAACATAGTAACCTCAATGTAGGAACTGTATTTTTACTTTGATGAAATTGCAATAACATCGAAAACAATATCATCTTTTTTTAATACTAAAAATGAGTAATATTAAATTATGTTTTATGTAAAACATATGAAATTCGATACTTAATAACTTTTCATATTCAACTCATTTTTGCCAATTACTGTGTTTTTACTTACCACGGCAGTATTGCGCCAACTTTATTTTAAACAGATGGTGATTTCTGGTTTTTGTTTTGTTGATTTTTTTTCTTTCTGTTATTTCCGTCTTGTTTGCTAAGTGAGTTTTATAAACTCAATTAAAATCAATGAAACTTTTTGTTTTCTCTGCGGACTGTTTCAATGTTTGTACACGGTTGACTCCTATGTAGAGTTAATGTAAATAAAAAAATTATAAAAAATAAGGTAAGCGTGTGTTAATAGAAGTACCGTTGTGCGACTGTGCATACCTTGGGCCCGGCGTTGCAGACGCACATGGTACAGCTGTCGAAGTTGTGGTCGCGGAAGATGTTGATGGCCGTGTCCGCCAGCAGCAGGTTGAGTAGCAGCGCGCAGGCATCCTGCTGGACGGCTGGCGCACAGGAGGAGGGCGCGGGCGAGGGCGGTGGCGACACGGGCGCCGCCACCGCTACACTGCCTATGCCCTGCACGGAGGCGGGCTGCGATATGCTACCAACACTACAAGACAAATTATTTTATGTTACTTGATGATGAACATCTTTTTTTTTTATTTCACTATTATCTTCGTCCAGACAGTCCACACAATACATATTTCTAACTAGCAAATAAAGCCATCAAAAGGGCAAAATGAAGTGCATGAAATAATTTGTGACTCTGATAATATGTATATATATTCAGGCACACTAGGGCATGCGACGCATGCCTCTCAGAGTCTGGACGGAACTATTGACTACTGCGGTACAGGCAAACAGATGAAAGCATAATACAGTGTAAACTCGTAATTGCCTAACTTTGAACCACTCTAAAAGACCAGGTGGTCATTTTGAGAGCCCTCTGGGATATCACAAAATATTTTGAGATTTGCAGGTGAAAATTATTAATTCTGGACCAAAGTGTCAATGATCCTTATCTGGAGGCAATAAGAATGAAAAGGATAAAATTTTTAATAAAATCTTCACTTGTAAAAGAAATATCGCAATTGCAATTCATAAACCAGTCATGAGTCCAATTCCTCGGCTGGCTAATCCTCCATCCGACACAAGCAACATCATCCGTTTACTACAATGGTGATTTTCAAACATTGTCAGGTTATTCGTTACCCCAGGAATGTTTGTCTTTCTTTAATTTAAAAAAAAAAAACATTTTTTTCTGTCTCAAGACTACTGGGTCTATTGCCATTGGCTAACCTGGTTAGTATCGAAACCACATCACCAAGTTATCACATCCACGTGCTGTATAAATATAGAGATTACTGTAAAACAAATAGAAGCGCATCCCGTGTTGCTCCTTCAACCCTTAGGCTCCTTTCTTATCTATAAACTCCTAGGCCCCCTTTTGCGAGATAAGGTTCACAATGAACTTAATAGGAGTAGGGGTAACATCGTATCATTTTTTTTTTTTTCAATATTAATATAAAAAAATATTTGTAGACAAGAACTCCTTGCCTGATTCACGTTCAAACATAATTTTTTTATTCAAACATCAGTTAGTTGCCTGCAACGGGCAAAAGCAAAGTGTTGGCACACACTCCTTGCTTCATCCACATTTTTTTTTTCTCTAAATATTTTTTGATAAATATTCAAACATCAATTATAGTTGCCTGCAACGGGCAAAAGCTAGATTTTAGTTTTTTTTTTTACTATTTCTCTATGGAATTCCGCAGTTAAGCAAAAACTCTCTAAGCCTAAGGAAAAGGAATCTTCCTTAAAAAGAACGGAATAGGCCTCCTGATGACAGACAGTCGGCGGGCGCCAACCCAGAGAATACCACGCATCAACATATCGGGGCAACTGGCTTCTTGAATCCGGTGCAGTGTCATCGTAACGTTTTTAGGGCAGTTGTCGTTCAATCAAAATAAAAGTTTGACATAGATTGTGCTAGTTCTCACCTATGCAGATTATGCCCGGGTGTGCGCGGAGTTCGGGGCGCCTGATGCGGGACAGGAGCCGGGCGGGGAGCGTTCCTCTCAGCCGCGGCGCCCCCCAGCCCGGAGACGCCCCCGGGCTGCTGCCACGACGGCCGGTACACACAGTGCGGGGGTTCCGTGCCCCCCGATAGCCCCGACAGGGCGGCGTACTTGGAGGCGCCCACGTACTTGCATATCGTGGGGGGTTTGAACACAAACGTCCAATCCTGGAAATATATGTAAAACATTATTCAATGTTTCTCACAAAAACATCACAATTGTACATGTGTTTTACAAAATAAAAATATAATACTCCATAGAACTCAATATTATTATATTAGTGACTATATAATTTTAAATTGAATGTTTAGTTTGGCGGGTTTAAGTTTTGCTTATTTATACCAAATCGGTTTAAGGTCAATTCAATAAAGTGCAAAATTTTTGTAAGTATGAAAAGCTAATAAGTTTTATGTCCTCATTCATTTAAATATGAAAAAAAAAATTTAAGTTAATATTTGTCAATTTGCGGGGAGAATTGAAAGCCGCAAAGTTTACTCCCGAGTATTTTGACCTAAGATGACAGATTTTATTTCTAGAGGTGACAGACGTTTCACAACAGTATACACAAAAAATAACTAGAAGAAATTAATAAATACAAAACAATATGTACATAAATATTTCATCACAATAGTATGTCACATAAAATTTTCTCACAGCTACACAATTATGTCAGTTTTTTATCTATAGATATTCCATTTCGCAGCAACTTTTATTGCCATAATTAATTATAGAAAAACACTTATTTTGCAGAAACGATGATATGCATTGTGGAGTTGCAAAACCCTTTTTGAAATCTATAGATAGTCGCATAAAACCGTTTGGAATACTTTGAATATAAAAAGAATTTATATTTTATGCCAAATATCTCAATAATAATACATTATTCTTTCGATAATTAGTAAAACATTTTAATATTATATAGTTATTTACTTTAAATGTTTTTAAAAAACACTGTTCAGGTATGTATCAAAACCAGCAAAAAAAGCTCCAGAGTGCGTTTTGCAACTCCACGACTCGTAAATATATATCTGATGATTCCTTGTTTGACCTAGCTCACTCAATAGACGCAATTATATATTTACTAACTGTTCACAATACCAAGTTGTGGATAATATAAACAGAATGAAATAGAACCAACCAGACAAAATAGTACATAATATCAACATAGGTATTTACATCTGTTTGGCCGTAATATTATTTGCTAATGGACCAGCCTATGCTTATGAGTTGATATATCATGTGTGGTTTTTATTTCATAAGGAGCATTTTTGCAGGCTCAATACATTAAGCATAATAATACCCTCAGCGTTGCGCCTTATCCCTGAGATCAAAATTTTTATACGGTATTATGTAAAGATTTAAGCCTACAAAGCTTTCGGGCTCTCTGGTAGTTACTTTCCCACGTGCTTGGTGCTTTGAATTACCGACAGTGAACTTGCAGTGTTGATAACAGCTTATATGGAAGGATATTAAGGTATCACATGACGATAGTTAGGTGAGATGTAGTGATGTACTCACCACAATGGGTTCATCGGGAGGGGAGCCGCAGCGCGTCAACGTGGCGTGCTCGGATTCGGGCAGCGTGAAGGCGGAGGGCGAGGCCTGCAGCGAGGGCTCCAGCGAGGGGGGGGTGGGAAACATCTTGCACAGCTCCTCGGGGCGCACGGCCCCCACGCGCCCCCCGCCCAGCCCGCCCCCCAACCGCCCAGCGCCGCCCCCCTCGCCCTCGCCGTTGGTCACCGACTTGTTGGAGTCGGGTGGCGTGTGCACCTGAAGCTGCAACAACAACAATGACAAGTTAGGTCGGCGGCCAGGCTCCAGGAGCGGCATGATGGTGATAGAAAGTAGCCGGAATGGTGAGTGTTGTGAGTGAATGAGAACGGATCTAGCTGACGACTGCGGTGTTGTTATAGTGAGAATGGTTGAAGGCGATGAAGGAGGTGACGGTGGCGGTGGTGGTGGAAGACAGTTAGGAAGAGGAGATTAGTAACAAAACAAGCAACACTCACAAGTCTTACCGTCTCGTCCCCACTTGTATCATCCGAATTATCAAATATCTGGTCTAAATCTTTGTATGAGGCTTGGAGCCCATCTGAGGTGAACAGGTTCTTATTCTCTTTATTGGCATCGTCCTGAAAGTGTACAGCATCAGCATTATATATAGACACCATACACATACACTTGTGTCAAGTCTAACTAATGCATGGTCCCTGAGGAGGGAGCCTACCTGGTTGGTCTCCGCCTTGCCGTCCTTGAGATAGTGGGGGCTGCAGGCAGGTGGGGGCTCCACGGGGGCCATCTTGGTGTGCGTGTGGCCGGCGTACAGGTCCTCCCCCCGCCGCCCCCCCAGCCCGCCCTCCTCCACCCACTCCCAGCTGCCGCCTTCGTCGTGTTTCACCTTCTTCACGGGGTGGTTGAGCCTGCAAACAAACACAATACAAAATAGCCATTAGCGCATCATGTCCCGACTCTTCAACGGCACTGTACCCCTACTGTCTCATGGCTGGCTCAGGCTTGGAGGCTCATCATGTTTCCCAGTGGGGAGAAATACTTTCATCTTGCGAGCTAAAGAGTCTTTACAATTAACTCTTTATATTGAAAAGTCCAGCCTCTCGCTACAGTGTAATTTTAAGTTCGGTGTCTAATACCGTAAACATCAAACAAACAAACAAAGGTGTTTTAACTATTTTTATAATGCAATATTGATAGTGCAAAAATACAAATACAAAATTAATTCCAAAAAGAAAGCATCCCTAATTTCATCATTTTAAATAGAAAGCAATGCACTCCTTAAATCTCATGAGATTCCTTGCATGGCTATTATCACAAAGCTTGAAAATAATTTGGAAAAAGGCACATGCAACATTATAAAGAGATTCTTGCTTGTGTAGTGGTGCACACCGATAGTGGTTCGAAATAGTTTGGAACACCCGCCCATAGTCCCCCCTTATCCCGCAAAAGTCCCACGATACAATATGCCACTACGCAAGCAAATATTTCAAAATGATTCTAGTGTGCATCTTAGCGGCTGACTGAAAATTTTACAACTTTAATCGGCAACTATGTATTAGAAAAAGCAACCACATAGACGAGACAAATTTTACATCTAGTTTTTTTTAGGATTCAATAAAACACTGTTGTTACTAAAAGACCAATTAACCTCCAAAAGTGGTAACACCTCAAACTAAAAAGATCTTAAGATTTATTGGTTCAAATTTGGCTGACGTTATTCCATAAAAATAAAGAACATATTATCATAAGAGTTAAGACATTATTTAATTGTGTAATAAGTGAGGATGGAGAGCGTACCATGCGTGCAGTGTGGTGTAGTCGTAGAGCAGGTCCAGGGGCCGCTCCTCCTCCAGCGGATCAGGCTCTGGGTCCTGCAGCGCCAGAATGGGCCGCTTCAAACTCTCTCCAGGGGAATCTACATTCGTCTGCGCATCACCAACAAACAAAAGATAAAATAAAAAAATTAAATAAATAAACCTTCTTTAATTTAAAATAAGTAATTTTCTTGTGCATTGATCTTTAATTTCTTTGATAAACGATGTCTGTGCTATGAAGTTATTGACAATTGGATGTGAGTTTAACATTTGGCATCGCAACCTCTTCCTATGAATAATATAATGACAGACTATTAGCTAAATTTCAAACATGTTGTCAAGTTTCATATACAGGGCTGAATCACATGTAATCATGAAAAAAAAACTAGTCCATTAAAAAATCTATGTGGAAAAACAATAGACAATGAAAAAAAAATGGACTAATACAACCAATCAAAAAATGTTTTGTAAACCTCAACAAGTCAAAAAATAGCTTTTGAACGGAATATTTGAGGCTTATCAAAAACAGATATTTTATTAGGTAGAAAGAAATCAAAATATAAGTTTGTATAGAAAATAGCAATACTGAGAGGATGAACGGGTTTACCAAAACTTGACTTTGTGGCCTGAGATTATACCTCCAATCGATGTCAGTATAATTTTAAACCGTGGCAGGGAATCAAAATAGTAAGCACATGATTCAAAGTTGACATTAACACCTATTGTGCAGCTGGCTACAATAGCAGTCCAGTGAAATTATGAGGTACACTGCAGTGTGCTGTGTTTTTAACGCATTTCAATATGGTCCATGAAGCTTCCAAAGTTAAAAAATTTCTTATTGCAGAGGCATGTCCATTAGTTAAAATATAACGTCTTATTAGGGGTTAAACTGACAACAAGAGTCTATAACCCATAGATAATAGAAACACAGGGAGATATGGCATGGAAGCGTGCCGACTGTCGAGCTACGACCAAACTGCACGGACTATCAAAGCTGCGGAGCCAATACAAGTTATGCATTTGGTGCGTAAGTATAAAGAAAGGTGGGGTGCCGCAGTGCATAGATATGATTTGCAGTAGTATGGGTGAATGACGTTGGCGAAAACATTGCGCATGTGGTTTTATACTAATAATGGTTCATTGCCCATCCCCTTGTTTCTATTATCTATGCTGCCATCAAATTATTATAATTGTGGGAGACGCTGACCTGACTGGGTCTCGGTGTATGGGGCGTATGGGGAGTGTGGGGATGCATGGGGGGTGTCGGGGCGGGGGTGTGCGGCAGCACCAGCACTGGTGGTGGTGGCGCCTGACGAGGCGTCGGGGGTGCAGGGGCCGACAGGGGCGCCAACGGAGAGGGACCGCCCCCGCCCAGCGGGGAGCCCCCGCCGCAGCTGCCCGGAGAGCCCCCGCCCGGGGTACCTTGAGAGCCTCCCACACTCAAGCACCTGCAAACATACAAATTATTAGTAAATGATTGGTTTAATTGTTTTGTGAAGATGATCATGCAGGTTTAGTGGTGATGGATACAAGAATTGATGTGATTGAATTGACAATTTACAGGAATATTGCACATATTCCATATGCAGTGAAACCCCTTTAAGAGGTTTTTGGAACTCCCAAATAAAATATCTTAAGTCGAAAAACTTATGAGGGTTTTATTTAAAAAAAAAAAAAATTATTATTATTTTGTCAATTTATGTTTTACAAATTTGGTTTATTTGGACCCATTTAAAGTTGGATCAAAATAAATAATTATTTTCATCATTGACACAAAGGGATTTAAAAAAAAAACCATAATTCCATTTTAGATGAGACAACAGGGTTACTTAGCGGGGTATCACTGTATTATTACTTTTTTTATCTTTAGTTCGGTTTCAGCTCAAGAATTCAAAAAATGCAAAAAATGCACAAACCTTTAATTAAAATATAAAATCCCGATGAATTTGAGACACCGTGATAACTCCATACCACATTTAAGGAAGGCATAACAATGCAATAGTTCTATGCATACAGATTGAAACAAGCTTCATATTCATAGAATAAACATTAACCCTCAACTGATGTTAGAATTTAAGCGGAGTTTCAAACATTATAATAATGAAATAATGAGGACATTCAAAGAATAATGGATCACAATATGAAGTCAACAGGGTTGATGGATGTCCCTCGACCAGTTACAAAAAGCGGACATGTGTGTTTTAGACGTATTGCATGATGCAGAACTGAGATGACGTGCTAGCGGACAATCGGAAAGGTTTCATGCAATGTTAGGTCAATCATTATCCAACTATGTGCGTGCAAAGCAAGCGGCTAGCTCATAGTTTGCTCTATGCGGGAGAATGCGGGAAGGCCGCCATCAGGCAGCGGGGTGTGACTCACGGCTGGGGGGCGGCGTGGGGGGTGTGGGGGATGTGGGCGGGGGCTGGGCGGCGGTGGAAGGGGGCGGCGAGGGCTCTCCGTCGCTCCCCGCGCCGGCCGGCCCAGCACCTGCAACACACACACCGAGCTGCTCAGCCAACCTCTCCTATCCATGGGCCGCCTAGCCTAGCCTAACCTTACCTAACCTCATCTTACCTCGCCGAGGATGTCATCTTACTAACCTAACCTAGCCTATATTCATTCTCTTCTATTATTAAATACACTGGCATCATAGACATCTAATAGAGTCCTTGAGATTCTATACAGTACCAGATAGTCTTAGACAGTTCTAGATGGTTCTAGAAAGTTCAATAAAGTTCTAGACAGTTCTACAAACATTCCAGACAATTTTAGAAAAAGGACTCAATCTTGAAAGACACATCTGCCTGTTATTGTGATGTTTCCTGGTAGAAGAGATGGATATCCCATACAGCAACAAGGAGTGCATACAACCGTGCGCATAGTAACAACATCTACAGCACAATACTGCATGCGAAAATTAATAGTGCTCCCCATTGCATGGATCAGTAACTACAGTAATACAAGTACAGTCGGCTCCATCATTAATTACGACACTGAATTACAAACAATAATAATGCTTATTGCCATTCCCAAGGCATATTTCAATACTCTAAGATCCGTAACACAGAGTTGTGGTTGGATATCTATAGAAGCTTAATAACATGCAAACAAGAAAGCATTACAATAAGTAAACAGAAGTAGAACGCTTTCTATCTGACAGACGTCCTTCAGGCAGATACTAAACTAAGAGATATGTATTTAGGACCTGTTTTACCAACTTAGAATAACATTATTCAATAATTAGTGAAATGGGTCCGTAATACATCTACTAAGTAATACTAATTCAGCAAGCCCCGCCAACTGGGCATCGGGTGTGTCATGGCATTAGTCTACTGAAGGAAGAAGGGTACTTACTTGGAACACGAACAGTTGGTTCTCCGCGTGGGGTCAACAAACTCCCACTCCTTGGTCGGCTTAAGGTCCATTCCCGTGTCGGTTCCTCCTACCAGTTCCATTTCCTGGAATGAACAACACTGCCATCAATATTTTGAATTCTCAAAAGGTGTTTATTTGGGGATATGGGGGGGGGGGTAGTGCAATCCCATGAATTCCATATAGCACAATATACATTCATAGTTGCAATAGATCAACTGTCTTTAACTGTTTGTATGCCAGTGATGCCGGAGCGGTATTCAGACACTTGTACACTTCACCACTTCACCACTTGTGCAACACACCCGACTCAACTTGATTTTATAGTGTTTTAAACCTTTAAAAATGTTCCTAACATACTAAAATATATTTTATTCGCTTTGCAAGGAAATATTGTTTTTTAATATTATTCTACCTTATCTGTGAAAAAGTGTGTGGCCATTGTGGAAGCCTTGTCAATTTTTTTTAATGATTTTAAATGTCATTTAGGGGATTTTTTTTATTTCATTGTGAAGGACATTTATTTAGCTTTATGAAAATATAATAAAACCCTAAAATTTACTGTGAATTTTTTAAATATAAAATAAACGAGAAAAAAATCATTTTTCTAAATATAAGTAGCTATTCCGTAGAAACTATTGTGTTATATATGTACAATTTTGATAAATACATAAACACATGTATCTGGTAAGACAGTACAATTTACAAAAACATCATTTTGCAAAACAACAATGAGTAATTACGAAATTACTGTCAGCTAGCACATGCCGCGCAACACTCCATTTTATGGCTGGCACAGTAGGGAGTTTTTATTAGGCGGGAACGTGGCACACCAGAGGTTAATGTATGTTGCATGGTTTGATTAATAATGATAAGAGTTGGGTTGTTTTATATAAACATGAGGAGAAATTTTTATTAAGATCACCCTTCGTAAGTTTAAGGGTGATACACAAAAAGCAGGAGTGAATTTGTTGATATGGATACAGTCCGTATAGCTCCGGTAAACACTATCACCATGTTTCACTTTATTCCTTTGACAGTAACCCAGTTCTTTTAATGAAATTCACCGGGGTTGTCATTGGTTATTTGGTAATGTCTCTGGAATCTACAACATGCCTCCCAGGATATTCGAACCATCTTCTCAGCAAGGCACTATAAAAATTGTTAGTATTGTGTAGTATTGTTGTGGAAAGAGTATTCATAAATAAAAAGCCACATAAAAAAGAGTAAATCATGTTTTACTGCATTTAATAATCCCTTACCTGCAGTCCCAGTTGCACGAGTGTCTGGTGCGCCAGCAGTGGTGGGGGTTCGGGTGGCATAGCAGACGGCGGGGCGTCCATCTGCGTGAGGAGTGTGTAGCGGGCAGGGTAGCGCATGCGCACGCCGCCCACGGCCACCTCCACAGCAGCACCTTCCTCCAGTGGGTAGAAGTGGCGCCAGGCGTCCACCATAGCGCCGCCGACCGCCTCCCCAGACACCAGGTTGCCGGCCAGGCCAAACGGGGCCAGAATTACTGCAACACAAACAATAAGTTAAATAACGCGGGATTGGCCATGTTCAAACTCATGTTAAACACCTTTACCTAACCTAAACTACATAATAGTTTCAAATCATGCAATGTAAAGACAAGCCTGAACTCCCTGACAACTTATAGTTGTGATTTGAGTTAGCAAGTAGTACCAAACGTCTATTAACTCGTTCATAGTAAAGAGGTGGAGAATAGGTAGATGAGAACCTGCGGTGAACTAAGTACGGTCTCAGTGGTACAGGTTTATTTCATTGATCCGGGAGCTAAAGAAACTGCACAAAGTCCCACTGCCTAGAGCATCACTTCATGGCAGCCCCAATATTGGGAATAAGAAATAGGAGAGTGGAAGGAGAGAGGAAAATACTGGCATTTCAGAACTCTTCACTAAACATAGACAAAGTAATTTTGGTCATTGAAGATAATATTAACAACCCTTAGAATGAAACATGAATTTGAAAAGACACAGAAAAGAAAACAGTAGCAGCTGAGACACTATTTAACGATTACAAATAAATTCGGGGTTGAATCTTATAGTCATAAAAAGTTAGCAGCCAAAATATATGGGAATTAATTGAAGATGACAATACCAGTTTGTAAGAAATAGAAGTATGATACTGATAAAAATGTCAAGACGGATCGAGGTAGCTGTAGCTCAGTGAATTAGAGCGCAGGGTCCAGGATAGACCATGAGGTCCTGGGTTCGAGTCCCAGCTGCTACCGTTATCTTTTTCTTTACTGTGTCCTTTCAGTTAAGTCTCAAGAGTTGTTAATATTATCTTCCATGATTAAAACTATATTACAATGAGGTTTACAAGCTTCAACAAGTTATTCCAAAAAAATGAATAGAGAAAGTAATTTCAAAGTATGTTTCTATACAGAATAGAGTGTAATACTAATGGATTTAGATAACCGTTATTGTATGTTTTATTACAGTTTACGCGCCCTGACAATAATGAACCTAATTCTGCAGTACATTTCCTATAAAAACGGTGTTCATAACCTTAATTTGCAATGTTATCAATTGCTCCTTGTTTTAGATCCCCTTTCTCAGTGATTCGGGGCCTCCTGTAAATTAAGACTCTTTGCCATTGCGTCCCTATAAATGCATAAACGTGCCACTGTGTGCAATAATACTGAAAGCCTCTTGCGCCGAAGAAAAAGGTTTTGTAATCATAAATTCATATTAAAAATACGAGAGTTGCGGTGCTAGATTAGGTTGGATGGTGGTGGGGCATACCTTTGGTGTTGTGGGGCGGCGGCTTGGTGGCGGAGATGCGACGCACGGGAGGGTGTTGGCGCACGTCCACGCTGGCACACACTGTG
Source organism: Halesus radiatus (assembly GCA_022606495.2). Taxonomy (NCBI): domain Eukaryota; kingdom Metazoa; phylum Arthropoda; class Insecta; order Trichoptera; family Limnephilidae; genus Halesus; species Halesus radiatus. The sequence goes on from JAHDVE020011206.1 coordinate 45,442, forward strand.
CTCTCTCCATGCACGAAGAACGCAAACGAGAATGACAGGTGCCAGCAGCTGGAATGATCACAAGACATTCACATTAATCAGTCACAGTTCGTGTTAAACCATTGCAAGTTCGTCGCTTGAACAACGAATAATTCGTCGAAAAAACAGAGAAGAATGAACATACAAATCAAGAAAATAGCCTTACTATAGACAAGATAACAAGAGATGAAACAAGAAATGTTATAGCCTCCTTAAATTCTAACACTTCATCGGAAAATAAGCTGATGTCAAGGAAATCAATTAAATACCTACAACATCAGTTAATTTACCCCTGACATACCTTGTAAATCCATCAATATCAAAGGGTACTTTTCCCTCTCGTCTTAAAATTGCTACGGTCATACCAATCTATAAAAATGGTCCCAAAAATTATATATCTACCTATCGACCAATTAGTCTTTGGACAACTATATCAAAAATCGTGGAAAAGGTGATTGAAAAACAAATTGTTACCTTTTTAGATAATAATAAAATATATCATTAACGCAATATGCATTTAGGGAAAACCTAGGTACTGGTGATACTATAGCTAAAGTAACAAATACAAATGGATGAAGGTAAAAAATGCAGTTTTCATTGATCTTCAAAAAGCTCAAAAATACCATCTTAAAAATTAAAAAAATTGCAATGACAATTAAACCTCCTTGGGAGCTACATTACGTGGAGAACAGTTTGTACAAATTGGTAAAAAAAAAGTTACAAAACTCTACCAATAAAGTATTTAATTTCATTTCATTGCCGGCAACACGGGTGTCCCCTAAGGAAGTGTGATAGGACCAATACTATTTCTCCTTTATATAAATTGTCTTATGAATCTTCCCATCAAAGGAGACAGGTGTACAAAATATCTTTGCCAAACATATTCTGGTTCATCATCTAAAAAAAAGACAAAAAGGCAACACCCCACCATAATCATAATACCAGAACAAAGAAAATAGACCAACTAAATTTATCTAAGTGTAATACTACCTTTGGACAAAGAAGCTCTTAATTTTTAGCTGTAAAGTTATACAACAAACTCCTACCGAGTATCAAACAAATTAATTCAATCAATAATTGCATTAAGTCTGGCAAAACTTGGCTTAAGGAATTAACGGAAGAAGAACTGACTAAGTATTCTTAAAACAACGTCATAGAAATTAGTGAAAATACCCTAACCAAACCTTGAAGTTCTAATATATGCAAGTCGCTGAAAACACCCCTTATCCAAAACCTAGTTAGGCCTCACTACAGGATCTCCTAGCGAAGAGGACTATCAAAAAAATTCCATAATATATATGCATTTTTTTATATTTATACCTTACCTTACTTCTAAAAAAGTCAAAAATATATATAAATGAATAATAAAAATCCATTGTTGAAATGGATATGGATGCAATAAATGCATGGATGAAGCAAAATCCTATCACTGAAATATCAACACTTAACACTGAAAACAACCTTAATTTATTGTAAGCAGCCAATAGTACAAAATTTCATTGTTCCTACTATGGCAGGATTCATTATAAAAATCAAACATTATTTAACATGCAAACTGCAATCTGCAGCAAGTACTCATTAGTAAAACTAGTAAAATTAGTAAAAAATTAATTTCAAGTCTTTATAGGAACACTCCTTCCTATCCCCTAAAAGATCCTCCACACAACATCCCCAAAGATGACATAGGCCTTGACGGAAATTATTTCCCTCAGGGCCTCCTGTGTAGTTACAGTAAAATAAATTATGCAAACTTAGCATTTCATTTTTTTAAATGTGTATACCATAGATAATAGAAACAAGGGAAATGAGACATGAAGCATCATTACCCTGAAAGATGATCCCATAATTTAATTTAATTTATTTTATGCTATTGACTATTATGTTTTTCATTTTCTTTCTTTTATTTTCATTTTTACATATGTTCATATTTTTATATTCCTATTTAAGGTTTTTTTTGTACTATATCTCATGTAATATGGCAGATTGGGTTCGCAGTATCCACCCAGTCCTGCTGGATTAAAAACTTTAATAAATAAAAGTTACTATAAAAATGCATGCACAAAAGTGTTGCCAACATCATTTACCGATACTACTGCAAACCCTGCCTTTGTTTCTAAATGCACATCAAACACATTCTTCATTGATCCCGCCGCTTTAAAAGTTCGTGCAGTTTGGTATTAGCTCAGCGACAGTCGGCACGCTTGGATGCCATATCTCTGTTTGTTTCTATTATCTATAGTTTATACACATCATGGTGTTCTCAGGAGAACGAAGTACCAGTCTTAGCTTGACAAGTGGCACACAGAGATCTCAGTTTTAATATAGGAAGGCTTTCCTCCCATCCCGCACACTGTGGGAGCTTCCAAACCGTATGGGTGCCCGAGGTGGCGTGGGGTGGTGGTAAGGGGTGTCTGTCGGTGTCGGTATAGTTACCTTCTGGTAATGTCGTCCTCGTCGCCATCGTAGGGCTGCACAAACCATTTTCCCAGTCGGACAAAGTCACGTGACAGCAGGCATCTGCAATAAACAAGCATATATGTTATACAAAACATTTTTATTTTAAACTTTTCATGTGAATACTGCACAAGAGTAACTGCTCCCAACTGCCCGGAGCCAGGGGGAAGGTGGAACCCCCGACTGGGGTATGTTGTGAGGCTGATGTAAGTGCAGAAGGAGAGGAGAGGAGATGAGGAAGGAAAGGGGACGGGGAAAGGGAAGGTTGGGAAATACCTGGCTAATCAGAAGTATCTACAACTCTGTTATATAAAACATTTATATTCGAATATCATTTGCACATTTGACAATTTTTTGGGATGTTGAGCCACGTTGGATAGTCTCAGGTGGATGAGCTGCTTAGAATTGGCAAAACTGGATAAATTTGAAGGAGGCCTATAATAAAATTTGGATAATTTTTATTGCGCCAATTTTGTGAGAAATCACCTCGGAGGCACTAACTATCATGCCGTTTCTCCGCAGGGATAGGCAGAGAGGACGGACCGCCAAACAACTCAGTCTTGGCACATACTTCTTGTTTCATTCGCATTCATGCATTGTCTCATACCTTCTCTTCTGTTATTCTGACTTCTGATACGACCTGACTCAAGTAATTGATATACTTGATCATGCCATATCATCCTCGGGCACCCCCCCGGCTTTTTCTTCCATTCACATCATATATTCTCCTTACACTCCATTCTTCACTCATTCGCTCTACATGCCCAAACCAACTAAGTATCCCTTTCTTAATCTTAGTAATTTCATTTGAATCTTGAACTTAACTTAACTTAACTTAACTAAACTAAAGTAACCTAACCTAACCTAACCCATCTAATTTAACTACATCTAACCGTGTCTGAATTTGGATAAATATATACATTATAAAGTAAAACCAAATTGCAGCTTTTAAAAATAGATGCAATATTTCCAGTGTATTTTATCAGAGTCGAGAACAATGATAAAGGCGTGAATCACCCAGTTGTACAATAGAGGAATGCATTCACCCCAAACATTGTGTAAATGGGGTCAGGAATGATTTAACAAGTATACACTTACATGACCGACAGCCAAAAATGTATATCCAATGCCCATTTATGGCAATTTTCATTTTACATCTGATAACAAAAAAAAACTTGGGAAAAAAATAGGTTAGCTTAGGTTAATTTACATATCAACCCTCAGAACTCAGCATTGGTAGTATATCAACAAATTGGCATTGATAATACGCCAAAAATCTGTACATTTTTGATAACGGCTCAATTCGCTAAAAAAAAATCGGCATTCCTGCCTTGTAAACAAGACGCATTTGCGAAATTCCTGGTTCCGCCGCCGGCAGCTAGGTGTCAGCACTGTCGCTGGCAAACACGGCCGGCCGCGGCGAGCTAGTCATCCGGACAGTAAACCACCGTATCAACAAAAGGGAATGAGACAGTTAAAGTTTCGCATACTGATGCGTTAATGGGACTCGACCCCGCTGGCGAAGTGCCTGCATTAAATGTGCTGGTATGTACGTACAATAGTAATTTACATACATTTTTGTTTATGTACCTTATTAGTAATATATTTATTATAATGTTGTGCGATGGAGATGATAGGAGATGAGAATCGTCGCGTGAAGGTCGTGAAGATATTTGGAAGATGAGATGCGACCGCTGTTGCAGTTAGATAACTTCTTCACTTTCCCCAGCCTGCGTGAGAGACGGGAGGAGATGGGAGGTGGACTAGTATTTAGCCCGCCCCGACCATAACATTAGTCCCCGCGGGGCGAGTAGCTACCAGCGAGTGGTAGCTACTAGCTGGGACCGCAGTTGGGGCCCTTTCGGCCTGGTGCCCCCTGGCTGAGCGAGAATCAGATCTGCTAGAAACCGTGTGACTACACTTGTTGCCAAAATTATATTGAAGAGACGATTAAAAAATGTATGCGGAAAAAAACACAACATACTCTTTTGGAAGTGATAACATAGCGTACTTTGAACCACAATATTCCCATCTGATCCGGCAGCCTGGCTAGTTGTTTACATTCTACAAGGTACCTACCTACCTACCTACCTTACCTAGGCAAAGATAATTGGAAGCCTGATTGATCTGGCACGCATAAGTCATATTATTCCGATTTTTGACGTGACCCGAGTCGCTTGATCATGCCATGCCTTCCCAGAATTATGTTTACATTATATTCCATGGTTGTTTACACCTATTGAATAACAGGCTAGGTTACCCGCCACTTTCCCGCCCATCCCACCCTGCTCAGGTATGGAGCCCCCCCCATCGAGGTCAGAGTAAAGTTAGTCTCTCAGAAGCTGGGCGTACTGAACACTGTACAGAGCCCGCAGATACTGCAGGATAGTACACAACTGCTAACCCTGTACAAATCGCAAGTTCGCCCGGCTGCAGAATTTGGCAGCCACCTCTGCTCGGGAGCCCCAAAATATCTGAAAAACCTCTGACTGTGGAGAAACGGGCGGTCCTGATAGATTCGCCCATCTTAACAAACGTATTACAATCTATGGAGCACAGACGTCAGCTGGGAATGCTGTCCTTGTTCTAACGGTTTTTCAGTGGAAGATGCTCTGAGGAACTAGCGTCATTTCCCCTTCGACACCGGTGCACGAACGGGAAACATGCCAAAAGCGCGCCCAATATTTGTACATGGTTGGCATTTTCCACATGAGAACGGGTCGCTTCTATGACTCGTTCTTGTGTTCAATAGCTCGGCTGTGGAATGATCCTCTACACAGCATCCCCAAATACGACATAGGCCTTGAGGGAAATTATTTCCCTCGGGGCCTCCTACTGTGTGGAGTTAATGAAAAAAACTATGAATAAACAAACAAAGAAAGGCAAAAACAAATTATATCCAGAACAGACTGTAGCCACAAAATCAGGACAGTGTCCCTACAAAGCAGTGAAAAGCGGCTTCCTGCTTACCACACTCTTCCAAGGGAAGCGTTGCACCAGCAACCCGAAGTATTCCTTAAGAAGAGTGTATCTATTGAATAACACTAAGAAAGTGGCATGTAGGGGCATTGTTGACAATCAGACGTCATTAAAGAGAGAAAAGATTTAATTTTAAAATCTAAAAATCTGTCCACTTTCATAACTGTGTATCCACAATGGCACAGTTGCAAACACAATTTACATAGCGAAACTAGCCGGTTAGCACCTGCCTAGCGTCACTTATAAAAAAAACTGTAACTTGTCATAGTTCGCGACATTGTAATTAACTATAAATATTTATGAATGTTAATAATTATCATAGAAAATTTCAGTTAAACCCGAGTAGTATGTTTTTGCTTTTTCGGTAATTCTTAAAATCCGTTCTCCAGTTCTAAATTCAAAGACAAACAAAAAATATATATTTAATATAAATACCAACTCTTCTTTGGTCACTAATCTTCTAATAAATGTAATACCAATGACAAATAATAATAAAATAGTAAGTGCAATATCATGCGATATAGCGTTTTCTAATATTGTGTCCTGAGCGTGCAAAATCATATTTTCCCAGGATAAAATTGTATAATACAACGTGTCTGGAGTGGCCTGCCAGGTAAGTATTTTTCTGAATCTGTTTGTACATAATAAGATAAACTCCAACAAGTAATTTTTATACAGGGCCCTTGAGGTGATTTTCCCGCTATACAAATCATCCAATAATTATTGTTATTATCGACAATCCCTAAAATGGAATGGAAGATACTTTTAGTATTGCCGTAGTCAGAGATGAACATTCAAAATCAAAACTGACTGTATTTAGTGGATCTGAATAACCAGGTATCCAACCTTCCTCTTACCCTACCTTAATTCTCACAACGTAAAAGCATTCCCCAAATGGGATGACATAGTTCAACTCGCTCCATGCAGTTTAATCTCTTGTGCCACATAAAAATAAAAATAAAAACATAAGTTGGAATGTTGCGGTTTCTAGCATTCCCTAAAAGTGTATTATTATAATTCACAGTTAGGTATACAGTTGACGGCGCTGCGTGGTCCACCTCCACCGCCTTTCCCTTCTTGCCTTTACCGCAACACGACGATTTTACTTTCTTTTCTTAGGACTCTGCTCTAACTACGGAAAACTAGTTTTGGAGCATCGAAAAATAAGACTGACACAGATGCGCCTCAAATAATAATAAACCCCGCGCACACGTGCCCACTGCCTACCTCTGCTCTACACTCTACACCTCTACACCTCTACACGCTGCCTGCCCCAAAAAACATTATCCGGAATCTTGTACTTTTTCCGAACCATTCACGAAGTATGCGTATGCGTGGGATCAATAAAAAAGTAGTAATACGGGACTTTTTTTGATGGTCGTAAGATCCTACTACGTATTTTTAATGAATGGAAAAATTTGCTGAAGAAAAATAAGAAAACTATTACACACATAATAAACGGGTACAGTCTGACATATACGAGTATAATAAACAGGTATAGTCTGACATATAAAAGAAGACAAAAATGGAAGGCGCTGCGATCGTTTAAAGAGCTATAAATGACAACACAAAGATGGCTCAAGAAAATCAAAGTTAATTAAAAAAAAACACACACACACACAGTGGTCTAACGGATTTTGATTTATTTTAACTTGACGGTTTTCAAAAATGAATGTAACTTTCTGAAAGGAATGATGAAAATTAAATTATATTCTAAAATAATATTAACTTTGAACTTTTATTATTATTTAACGCTTTACAAGGAAAATAATAATATGAAAAGATTTTTTTTTTAGTATTTCTAAAAATTTATGTATCCAAATAACTATGTATTAGATGTTAGATAAAAGTAAAAATAAAACAAATTCACCGAACAAAATTATAAATTTAAAAAAAAATTAAAAAACGTTAAAATATTAATCATGATGTTTTTTTGTCTTGTTTCTTTAAAATGAACTGTCAAACGCGAATATGTGAAAACGTTTGAATGTGAAGAAAACAATTCAAAGACTAGCTTGGTGGTGCCATAGTAATGACATTTTGTAGATCCAAAATAATAAATATCTACAATTAAATTCCAAGACCTACCAAATATGTTACACATTCACGACTACTCTCTTCCTATGAATTATTTTCAGTCAAATTATAGATCAGATCAGTTGGATATTAGAATCAGAACTATCTTTTTTACTTTGGGTTTCATTCTTCTTTTTCCGTGAGACTGGAGGAAATGGGGGGGGGGATTGAAAAGTACCCGACTTATCAGATCTGGTCACCAAACATAGGAAACAAATCTTTTCCTTTTAAACTACGACCGGTTCGTAACTGAGCAGACAGATGCGTCGGGTTCCCACCCAAGCGTCGCGGGCGCAACACATCATTCCACAAGCAAAATTTTCCGCTTATAATGATGGTAGTAACAGCTTTTCAAATATTATCAGGTTATTCGTAATCCGGGAATTATTGCCTTTCTTTAAGAAAAAAAAACAAGTTTCTATTCTGATCGGTGGTCTCTCACCGCATCGGTTCTCACGGGGCCTTCCATAATCCACACGATTGGTTTGCCCAATACCGACTAAAGCCACGTCATCGAAAGTTACGACCATACGGTTGTCCTTTTCTAAAGTTGGTAGGCTTGATTTCAGGAGAGGACAACCGGATGGTCGAACCTTTGGACGTGGTGGCTTTAATCAGTATCGGGCAAACAAGTCGTGCCATTAGAGTACCTTCCAATTAGTAACGAGATGCAAATATACCATATTTTAATACTGTATAAATGTGAAAAAACTCACAAAATTAATACATTTTTATATGGCTCGCTGGAATTTAAGCTCGCGATCTAGTAGTTTGATAATATGTACAGCGCCGGTTTTTATGAATAAATTACCTTAAGGGCGCCGTACAAATATTACTTCCCATTCTCTCTCTAACTATGTACAAACAGGTATAGAAGCATACTTACCTGGACCTGGCAGGTCACTTCAGAAAACACACAGTTTTATTAGAAAGTTTAAGCTTGGAGAAGATATATTTTGCACGCAGAGGACACAATATTAACTTGCCACCAGTGGCGGTTCGTGGCTTATCTCACTGGGAGTTCAATCGGAGATTAAAATTCCCAAATCTATAAATCCTATGTTGGTCTTTTTCATAATTATCGATATTTTTCGTTAGATCTGAAGAAATCTCATAATATCAGTGGCACCAGAGATTAGCGACCTAGCAACAAGATACAATTTGGCGATTCTTTTAATACAATAATAAATATAAAGTCGTAGGTTACAAAAAAATAAAAATCACAATTTACGCGAGGAACTGGATGTTTTTTTAATATAAAAATGTAACATCTTCAGTAATTAACTTATTTTAATAACAAACCTAAAATACTATTCCGTACAAATTTGGTGTTGACATCACCCATAGTCGGAAACGCCACGAGTTTGGGATTATATAAATTATTTCTCAGAACAGAAAGTCCTATAGCCGCCGAATTCAAGACGAACGTGTTGGATTCATTTCGGACTCACTCTGGAGCAGTAGCAATTCAATTCAACTCTTTATTCTTTTTAAAAAAATTACAAAATTTACATTTTAAGGCATTTTTAAAGATGATACAGGATGTACAACATCCAAAATAATTACTTATAAAAAATAATTAAAATTAAAACAATAAATAAGTTAGACATACATAATCTCAGTAAATTTTATACAAGGCATACTGGTATTATACAAGTAGCAACAAAGCTTTACGTTTAAATGCAGCTTCATTGATGCTAAATATGTCGATATCCTAATAGTGGTGGGCGAAACTGCTCGATGATCCGGATCACTCACTACAGGTTCGCTGATCCAGCTCGATTGAACGACGGTTCGCGTCTCCCCGCACCATGCCCTCTCCCTCGCTCCCTTGGCCCTCATAATGACGTCCTTAAGACGCTCTTACACGATACTTTTTTCGTCCAGTTTTCATGTGGATTGTCTTTACAGAGAGCTGATTTAGTGATCCGGCTCACTAAACCGAGCCGCTTCGCCCACCGCTAATCCGAAGTGATTCTATTTAACAGCAAGATTGCCCTCCTCACCGGCATGACCATTGGCAAGTTGGTCCTACAGGCCGGGAGATAAAACAGTATTTGCTGTCGGTGACGGAGATAACAATCGGGAACATAGAAATGAATGCTCTCCATGATAGCCGAATTATCAATACGGATGGTGGATTTTTTAGCACGAAATTTGAATAGTGTGCTGTTTTAAAGTGTGGTAAAATTATATTACAAATTTGCCTAGTTATATTCTGTTTATAGGAGTTTTCACTACACAAACGCACTTTAGAGAAAACCGCCACTGCTTACCACACTGCCACGGGGACGTAAAGAACGTATCCTGGGCACTTACGGTATTAAACGCTTCCGTGCAATTTTTTCGAGAAAAATAAAAGGAGAGCAGATTAGTTTTATTCGAAATGTCTTTCTTCCATTGATTTACACGAGGAGGATGTATACCAATATGAATAATAACAAATGGGGGTGGTTTAATCGGTACTCACCTCTCGATCAGGTTGTGGAGAGCCTTGAAGAGCAGGGACCTGCACTCGTAAGACAGCCCCAGTTCCCAGGAACCCTGGTCACCTTCTGGAACAAAACATCACATTAAAACACTGCACAAAGTTATAGCTCAACAATTCAATTCTTTAAGTTACAGGACAACGATAGTTAGGTTGACGATTGTACGGGTTAACGATAGTTACAGGTCAACGACAGTCACAGGTCAACGACAGTCACAGGTCAACAATAGTTACAGGTCAAATAATGCCGGCAGAGCACGTGGCCGCTTCTTCGTATGGGTATGGCAATCAGGGTAGTCGAACACGGTACTCGCACAGATGCATTACTAGCATGTTTCAAACTTGTCATATTTGACTTCAGAAAAGTAAATTCTAGTGAGAATTTTTTTATAAAAAGCACTGTAAAATATGAAATATTCAAATTCAATGATCGTCTAGCAATCACTTTCTCGCTAATAAAAATAAGAATGCGTAAGCTAGAGGAAATGCTGTTTCTCTGTGACATTTGGCAAGTACATCACTGTCGGAAGTGTATACATATGCACCAATACACACAATTCTAAATTTGTGTTTTTTTAGTCAATTATAATTGCGCCATCTAAATCGGAATCAGTGAGATAAAATCGCATGGTTCTACCGCTGATTACGTTTTTTTCTTGAAGACGCCAATTATGAGAAAGAGGGAGGTGTTATAACAGACCTATCGGCGGTATAACCTTACAATAATATAGGGGTGGGAGAACCTTCCAATGTATTTAAAAAAAAACGTTTTGACATAATTTGTGCATTTAAAATCTCAACTACAAAGTTAAAAATCCGTTTTGTAGGTTTCATTAAAAACTCGCGCACCGTGAATTGTGTATCATGAAATTTACATAGCTTTATATATTTTGATAGAAAGCAGTCACTTTGTGGTTAGACATATTTAATAAAAATAAAACAATAAGTTTGTTTATAACCACGAGAATTTTATTTAATTTTATTACGACCGACCGGTTTCGCTTAACATAAGCATCTTCAGGGTACAAAAATTAAAACTGTTTAAATTTTTGTACCCTGAAGATGCTTATGTTAAGCGAAACCGGTCGGTCATAATAAAATTAAATAAAATTCTCGTGGTTATAAACAAAGCTATTATTTTATTTTTATATAGCTTTATATGTTTTGAATTTCTAGGTAAACGTAACTATTTTCAGCTTGTAACGTCATATCCATCATTATCAATAGAGCTTTGAAAAATACTTTTTAGATTCCGTCAAAAATTAAGACAGAACACTTAATTGTTTTTACTGAGCCATTCTAATTTAAATTGCCAACGTTTTAATGCATTAAACAATACTTAGTATATGCATATTTACCGATGTTGCGGGCTATGAAATAGACTTCGAAATAATTTTAAAATATGTATAAAGACAAGAGAGATCTAAATTTGCACACCGGTGCATTATACATGTGTATTATTGAATACGAAAAATATTATACAAACACAATTAAAAAAAGGAAAATAAAACCAAATGGATATTTACGGGCTAGCTAGGGAAGTAAATAGTATGATAGAAGTGTAGGAAGATTGGAGGAGGTTGCAACGGCTCATTCATTCCTTGAGGGAACTGCGTCATAAAGGGGGAGAATCATAGTAATACGATTCTTGGTAAAATGTAAGAGCCGGTACACGGTACAGCCAAAGCTAACTTCCGACTGCCCGGAGCGGGATGAATATGAATTCGAAATAAACTTGGTACATGCCAGGTGTTTGCGAATAATTGATCAGATGTAATGCGAGTCGTATTATTGTGATTAGTGCGGCCATGGCGCGTCGGGGGAGGGCGGGGCGGGTCGGATCGATACTCCCGTGACCATGTGTTCCCACCGCAAACACTCCGGGGCCACCCCACAACACCCCCCTCTCCACCAAGGAGGAAAGACGTCAATTATCCCTCGCGCACCCTCGCATTGCTTCGCGACCATTCAGAATACAGATGAGAATACAGCCGAGAACAAGGGATGAAAAAATATCTAAAGCTTTTGCGGGAAAAATTGTAAACAAAACAGAATTTTACATTTTGCACATACAAGATTCATTAATCCACATACGTTTCGCTATTAATCGTGTTGTTCTAGTAACTAAATTTAATTGTCGTTCTTTAGAAAGGATTTTTTTTTCTATTCATCGCCATACGATGGAGCCATTTATAAAAATGATAGAAAATCTTCTCAATTTCTTCAAATTTAAAACATAAATGTTTGTAAGTGCTTCAGATTCTTCGAGAAAGGTACATATTTCCAACGTGAAGTTTTCAGTAATAAGGTGCATTCTCGGGTTATGGCCGATTGATCATTCGAAAATACAGCGAATATGCTTAATATAGGTAATTTAATGACCCCGCCCGCGGGAAAGCTTGAGTTGACATGTGACTTTGACGGTTGACACGGAAATGAAAGCAAAATAAAACCACGGACGGAACTTGCAAAGTAGCTAGCACATTCTTAAAAGTTTGGCGATTTCACTCTCAGAGTTGCAGGTTTGCAGGTCATATTCAGGTACCGAAACGTGTCGGACGTATTCGCTTTTCCGCGCAAATGGCGATATGACGTGATCGCAATGTTTGACGCAGGCACGAACCAATTTACCTGAACTGTATTTACTCGTACGGGGGTCGGTCCAGATGAAAAATAAATGATATTAATGTTCTGAACGGCCGACCCCCAGCCTAAAATCAGTATGAAATATGAATGCAAAATGTATTATATGCATGCAGTTAGTGGGAAGTGTTCCCACCAACTGGCCAAAATTCAATGATCAAATAAAAACGAAAGAGCGAGACAACAGAGTGAGAGAGATAGATGTGTTGGTGCGGAAGACTCTCGCGACGCGAGAAAGTACAGCATCGCGCACCCAGATCGGAGTCTGCGAGTGCGGGACAGCGTCTCAGCATGGTATAGACACCCCACGAAAACCGAAAAATAGATAGACAAACACCTTCGATCCGCCCGCTCTTCTATCTCGACCACCCCGCCTCGCTGACCTCTGCCTAATCGCCTTCTCTCATTTGTGACCCTCGCCTGCCGTGGACCTCCCCGGACTACTGTCACCCACTGGACACAGACCCTCGCATCGTCACATGGACAAGGCCTTCACGAGCATCTTCCGGAGTATTCAAGGGATTTTTACAAACTGGGAATTTTGCACAAACTGGAGTTTTGTGCAAAATTGGCGCAAATTGGAATTTGCACAAATTCTGAATCTTTCCCACTTGTTGTGGTTTCTCCCCTCCCACCTCTCAGCAGATCGGGATCAGCTACCATCTACAGTCTGCCTATCCCGTCAGATCCGTCTGTTTCTGTGATATGACGAATTACCTTCATGCACTCGTAAATTCTCCAGCAGGTACCAGAACATTTGATTTTATAATAATAATAATAAGAGTTAATTTCTATAGCGCAGTTTTGTGAAGGTTCGTGTTATGTTTTCCAGTACCGGAACGTTTGATATGTTTAGACAACAACGATGTCGTCCTTAGTCATAAACATAAAACGTGATAATATATTTCATTAATAAATATGATAACAATAAATGCTTAATAGTAACTGTAAAACTATCATTTCTTTACTTAAATTTTCTAATAAAACTGTGTTCATCTGAAGCGACCTGCCAGCTGCAGGTAAGCATGTTTTTCTCGATCTGTTTGTATATAATTAGATAAAGAATAGGAAGTAATATTTGTACAGCGCCCTTGAGGTGATTTTTCACAAAAACGGCGCTATACAAATCATCCAAGTCAGAAAGAAAAAAGAAAGAGACTTCAAGTCAAAAATTATTGCGGAAGGATAAGTTTTTATTTCTCCTAAAAAGCAGTACCGGGACGGCGTTGTGGTGCGTTTCAGCACCAGTGCACCGGTGTTTATGCAGGTATACGAAGTTATCCAATAATAATTCGTCGTCCACAACACAAACAAGAATATCTCATTTTTAACAAATTTCCAGGAGAGCCAAATAAACTGCTTTTTGCTGGATTCTTACACATTTTATTACATGTTTCGCTAATGGGGTTTTAATTGCATTTTCCTTTACCCCGTTAGCGAAACATGTAATAAAATGTATCAGAATCCGGCCAAATCCGTTTTTTTGGCTCTTCTGGAAAGTTGCTAAATATGAAATACGCTTGTTTGTGTTGTGGGCGAAGAATTATTCAACTGCCTCTTCTCTCGCGTTTTTCTTTTCGTTTGTTGGTACTATAAATGACTAAGCAATCTCACACTCTCACTTTTCACCTAATAAGTTATAATAATATGGGCAGATAAAATTTGGGTTAATTAATCAAAAATTATTTGTAAATAATATTATACATCACGCCTACCTTTAGGTTATCACCTATAATGCATAGTTTTATCCTTTCTATTAGGTCAAATTTATCTTGTTCATTCTTGACATTTTGCCCCACAAATCCGAAAATATCTAGAGTATCTTTTGTCGAGTGAAGATATTTACGGTAATTTATTTTGTAAAGCGGACTTGAGGTGTTATTACTGGTGTATTAGTGTGGATATCTTTTGAAACCTTTATTCTAAACTGCTCTCATAATTACCATTACGTCCATAAACAAGCAACAATAAAAAATTACAGAAACGATAATTGACACGTAAAGGACAACGATCGTACCGTTGAACGGTTGAACGGTATACAAAATACTACAACATTTACAAATAAGCGAACGGATCTTCCGTCCGCAGACAATGGCGTATTGTGGCAGGAAGCAAGTTTTGGTGATAATTCTTTTCTATAGTACTTTCTCTCTCTGTTGGCAATGCAAGGGGCAGGACGCAGGGAGTTACCTACGCTTTGTCAGGAATGCACTATCACAACATTGCAAGGAAACCGCACGCTTCCGGGGTTATCTTATTTCGCACGGGTGTAACAAACATTTGTAAAGCATTTAATTGTTTTAGTTACGATTAAATAATGACGGTAAACCTAATTCGCTTAGACACGACACGTCGTAAGTAGGTGCTGCATTTGGCAAACCACAACAAATAACAAATGGAAAATTAAGACATTGTAACGTAAATACTGACCCCGAGTCTATGATTGGGATAATTGTCTACGGAAGAGATTGGTGAGAGGATGTCTATGGGAGACGGCAGACGGAAGGGAGCAACTCAACATGGCGGGCGATATAACCTGACTGGAGCGGTCGTGATCGACGTGTGTTTGTTGGGAGAGATTATGTTTTTGATTTTCTATTTTGTTTGACGTCGGAGGGCGTCTACAAAATTTGCCCGAAGTGGGTGTGTTTTTGTTTTATTGATTGATCGATGGCCGGATTGTGAGGCGATGAAGCCAAACCGCGCGTGCCTGCTGCTTTGGTGAAAATCTCGGAAGAAGTGATGAGCGGACCAAAAAGGACATAAGGTAGCATCTGCATATTCCATTGTCTGGACCCCACGGAAGAGGCTATGGCGGATGGCGCTTCAGAAGAGTCGTCCTAGACTTCTTTTTGGAGATTACTACGATCGGTGAGCATCTGGACCTGGAGAGGCCTTCCATGATGCCGAGGAGAGGAGTCGGACCATGAGAGCCATCAATTATTGTTTGAACCTTTTCGTGTTGGGATCAATCCTTCTCTTTACTCTTTTCTTTGCTAAACCATGATAGACGTGGTTATAGAATCATTAAATTTATGTTCTTTCCTTTTACAAGGGTTTTATTTACTGTATCAATCAATACATCCCACTTCCCTGTGCTTCACCATCATTCTCACCCACGAATCTTGAGATGAGAGAACATTAGCCGTCGTATCATTTATTACGCTACATTTTGGCGCCTCAACGTTTTTTGTGAATAATATTTAAGATATTATGGACACGGACTCGGGAATTGATGGGTGAAGTTCGTGTGGTGTGATGTATGGATTGATACAGAAATATTATTAATTATATCATAATATTGTTTATGTATATGTGTGCATACATGAGGTCAGCGATCACGCCATTAGAAGGTTGGTAAATGTTAATTGTCGTAATTTTTGGCATATTTGTGACATTGTTATTCTTGAAAGAAACGGTAATTATTTTTGCGACACAGGCATTTCCTGGCGTCGGTAATTAAAACTAATGCAAATAAATTTAAATAAATGAAATTAAAATGATTCATGATTTTGACAATAGATGGTGTTGCGTGTACACGATTGTTTGCGTCTCGGATAATTTATAAATAAGTAATTTAATTCTGTTTACAATGGAGATTAACAACATTAACAGTTATTCGAAAGAGGAATTGTCCACTATTTTAGAGGAAAAAGAAATCGTTCAGGAGGCGACTCTTGCGGAAATGCGGGCACAAGCACGTAAATTTAACGCGACTCTTAAAGAAGTTTTAGGTTCAAATAATAAACCCACGGAATCTCAGGTTACGAATATAACAAATAATTATTATTATTCAACAAGTGGCGAGATAGGAGTTTACAAATGGGATTTGAAATATGACGGAACCTCTGACGTCAGAGATTTCTTGTATAAGATAAAAGAATTGTGTAGAAGCAGGAGAACAAAAATAGAGGATGTTGTCCTCGGATTTGGTGATTTGCTGGAAGGAAAAGCAGCTACATGGTTTCGCTCTATATGTAAAGACAATCTGACGTGGAGAGATCTGCAGCAATTGTTACTCGCGCGTTACGAACGTGAAGATGCACAAGTGCAGGCGTCGCGTAACTTGTACAATATGCGACAATCATCGGACGAGTCGGTAGCAGATTTTGTCGCGAATTTAAAAATAGCTAACTCTAAACTTGTTGACAATTTATCCGAAATGCAATTAGTAAAACTAGCCAAGCATAGTTTATTAAACAAATATGCAAGTGTACTGGCTTCAAGTGACACTTCCGACTTTGATAAATTAGTTGCTGTCTGTGAACAACTAGAAATGTTTACTGCGAAGCCAGCAATAAACAACACGCATAAGGGAAATACTAACACCGCTTATTTTCATAAGATAATTAATAATCAATCTCCTTCTTCTTCTTTTCCTGGGAATAGAGCCGATTTGAAATGCAATTTTTGTAATATACCGGGGCATACGTGGAATTTTTGTAGGAAGAGAAAATTAGGCAACAATACTCGTAACAATAGTTCAAAAAACTAAAGTACGGTTTTCACCATCTTGCGTACGAAGATGGGGGGAAACCGGCTGAAGTTTCTGGCAATCTAAGGTGTTCGGGAGCGCAAACGATGGACGCATCTATGCCTCTGGAACACAATAGAAATGACACAAGGCCTCATGTTAATATTGTTATTTCGAATAGAATTTTTTCATGTCTTTTGGACAGCGGTGCTTCTGTAAGTTGTTTTGGTGGAAACACTTACAAATATTTTGTTAATTTAGGATTAAAAATAATTAGTTGTAAATCATTCGTCACAACTGCTGATGGTAAGCGTCAGGATATTATTGGCACAATAGAAGTACCAGTAACTTATAGGGAAACAACGGAAAAAATTATTTTCTTCATAATTCCTTCTCTATCAGCTACGATTATTTTAGGGGTCGACTTTTGGAAACAATTCCAATTAGCTCCGCAATTGTTCCCAAGGGTGGACAGCAGTAATTTGAAGAATACGGTGGGTGAGATTCGAAAAGTTACTGCAGCCAATTTTCTTACTTCCGGAGATAATCGTAAGCTGCAAAAAATAATTAGACAATTTGAAAACATATCTTTTGAAAAAGGCGGATTAGGACTTACGCACCTAGTACAACATCATATCGAGACCACGGGTCAACCGATAAAACAACGATACTATCCTTTGTCTCCAGCACGTCAACGCCTATTAGAAGCTGAATTGAAAGATATGTTAGCTTTGGGAGTTGTGCGTCCATCACGTTCGGCTTGGTCTAGCCCGGTTCTGTTGGTAACAAAAAAAGACGGTTCTGCGAGATTCTGCCTAGACAGTCGTAAAATTAATGGCGTCATTCGGCGAGATTCATACCCACTACCTTATGTATCTCGGATTGTAGATAAGCTACGGGGTGCGCGTTTCATCTCTTCTATAGATCTCTCGAAAGCGTTCTGGCAAATTGCTCTAGATGAATCTTCAGCTCCTGTAACGGCATTTGTTGTTCCGGGGTTTGGTCTTTATGAGTTTACGCGTATGCCCTTCGGCCTAAAAAATGCACCTAGTGAATTGCAACGTTTAATTGATAAACTGTTTGGCCCAGAATTTGATGATAACGTATTTGGATATGTAGATGATTTAATATTAATTTCGGAAAATTTTGAATCGCACTTAAAGCTTTTGCAGAAGGTTTTCTATCGTTTAAAAGAAGCCGGACTAACAATAAACTTAAAAAAAGAGCGAATTTTGTAAAAAGGAGTTAAAGTATTTGGGATATATTGTAGATTCGGAAGGACTGAGAACAGATCCCATTAAAGTAGAATGCATTAAAAATTACCCGATCCCGAAGAACTCAAAACAAATAAAGGCTTTCATAGGATTATGCGGTTATTATCGTCGTTTCATTAAAGATTTTTCCACGATAGCAGCTCCTCTGACTAAACTTCCAGGATCAAGGAAAGGAGTAAGCAATTTTGTATGGTCCAAGGCAGCGGAAAAGTCGTTTAACCAATTAAAAGAGGCACTGACAACAGCGCCGGTTATTAACTGTCCTGACTTCAAATTACCATTTGTAATACATTGTGATGCTAGCGCAGTCGGGATAGGCGGTGTATTAACACAAAATTTTAATGGTGAAGAACACCCGGTAAGTTATTTTTCGCGTTGCTTAAACGTTCATGAACGTAATTATGGTGTTACGGAGCGCGAGCTACTTGCGGTTCTAGACTCTGTCACTCATTTCAGACCGTATGTTGAAGGAACACACTTTACTGTAATTACGGACCACTCGAGCCTACAGTGGTTAGGTTCTCTAACAAACCCCACAGGTCGTTTAGCTCGTTGGTCAACTCGTCTTTCTCAATTTTCTTTCGACGTTGTTCATAGAAAAGGTAAACTAAATACGGTACCGGACGCACTGTCGCGCATGGAGGTAGCATTAGTGACATCAACGGATATACCTACCACGATTCATTTAACAAACGATAAATGGTACAGCACATTATTTACAAACTGTAAAAATTCACCCCAACGTTTTGTCAATTTTCAAATTAGGGGTAATGATCTCTTTAGGCATAGCAAAACTCGTTTCGCTCTTTGTGAAGATACGGCGTGGACGCTGGTTGTTCCTTTTGAAAAGCGAACCGAAATATTAAAACAAGAACACGCAGCGGATCTTTCTTGCCATCCGGGAGTATTTCGAACTTACAAAAAGGTGCATTTACATTTTTATTGGCCAGGAATGTACCAGGATGTTAAGAATTTTGTTAATCGATGTAAGACATGCAAAGCACAGAAAATCAATACATCTGCGCCAGCGGGCATCTCTTCAAATCCTAAGATTGTAACCAGACCCATGCAAATGCTTTCAATAGACTTAGTCGGTCCACTGCCACGTAGTTACTCTGGGTTTATGTATATATTGTCAATCGTAGATGTGTTCTCTAAATATACCTGGATTTTTCCGCTTAGAAATGCTACCACAAAAAGTATTGTAAAAAATGTAGAACAGCACATTTTTCTTGTTCATGGCGTTCCACAAACATTTGTATGCGACAACGGTAAACAATTTATATCTAAAGAATTTAAACAGTTACTGTCTGATTATAATGTGCCTCCACCCTTTTACAACGCATTTTACACACCTCAAAACAATGTCGTCGAACGCTATAACCAAACAATAGGTACAGCACTGTCTATTTTGTCCGAGTCTGACCAGCGTAATTGGTCCAGATTTCTGCCACATATTCAGTCAGCCCTAAATAATTCGGTAAATTTTGCAACAGGTTATACGCCTTTCTTCTTGATGCACGGTCGTGAACAGGTCATTAATGGTAATTTTCACAAAAAGTATGTCTCGACAGGCGTATCGGACTCAAGTCTAGAAGAATCGAGAGAAAACTTTGCTAAGAAATTAGAGGACTTGGCTCCTATATATGAAAAAGTTTCAGAGGCTCTGTTACAGGCTTATAGAAAGAATGCAAAGCATTATAATTTACGTCGCAAATCGGTAAATTATGAGGTGGGAGATATTGTGTGGCGGAAAAATTTTGTCCAGTCCAGTGGACCCAATTTCTTTTCGCATAAATTAGCTCCGAGGTTTGTACAAAATGTTGTTAAAACCAAAGTCTCTAACTTAGTTTATACCCTTGCGGATATGCAAGGCAAAGTAGTAGGTAATTTTCATGTTAAGGATATCGTTCGTTTAGATTAAGTATTAGGTTAATTTTCTTGTAAGAAGCCAGTGTGGTAGCATGTGGGACTACCAACCCTTCATGTCGCTTCACTTGTTTCTTTAAAGGTGTTATTGTGGTCACATGTACTGGAGTTTGGTACCTTCAATACAGGTGCTCAGAATAAACACAAATTCTAATTTATTGATGATATTTTTTGACACTTATCCTCATTAGACTAGAATAGAAACATATTATTTGTTTCTCTGATCTTTTAGATCAGTGGCGCCCTAACAAAATAAACAACAAAAAAAAAACGGGGATTGATTTTTTTTGTTGTTTTTATAATAATTTTGATTATTTTTTTACATAGGTACATACTAATAGTGTACCTCGAAAATTAAACTTAAGAATTTTCATGATATATACATATATATTGGATATTATTGTTGTCGCTACGGTATATCGGTTAATTACCTCTAATAATTCCGAATACTCTAAATGAAAGTTAAATCGGTTACCGGTCTGATGGTGTGTTACCTGACAATATGTATATATTTATAGTAGGTATTCTTTGTATTTAATTTGTTTAGCCGTAGGTAAAATTATGCTTTTGGAGTGCACCGGAGTAAAAGTTAAATTAGAATTTTTGGAAATTACTACGACACACTCGAAAAGGATAGTTAATATATTCTGTCTGGGAGATTTTGAGCTACTTTCTTTCACACAGATAATAAAATAGTTTTAATTGTTAATTAGTAACTATAATGTTTAATGTTTATTCTAAGTTTATAATTATGTCTAAAGTAAGTTGGTATCTCTTTCATTAAAGAATATATTATAGACATTTAGAAAGTATGATTTTTTTTTGTAATAATATTAGTATTAAGTATCAAGTGTAGTACTGCTAATGCATGCACACAACAAACAAATATTTACCAATTTGGAGTAAACATCTTCTGCCTCCTTGAACAGGAGAAGATGATTAGTAGATAGTTTAGATCTAATAATACCACTGTTTATAATATGTTGATAAGTATTTTTTAAGTTGATTTGTCCAATAGGTTTAGTAAATATGTACTATTTTTACACTGCTAACACCAGCGTAAATTTATCAAGTATTTTTGTGTAACCAGTGTCGATTTTTGAAAAAAAAACGAGCACCAATTTGTACCCGTGTCGATTTTTGATTAAAAAAAAAATCGAGCACCAATTTGAAAAGATAGGAAGATGTAAAATTTCGAGAGAAATTGTACTTTGCAAATTTATATATATAGATATTGACAAATGTACTTGTTTGAAACCACACGAATAGATAGGTATTGTAACATGTAAACCCTCATCTTTATACTATTTAGCAATGGCTAAATGACAACCAAATAGTTCTATAACTATACGACGAGGAAAATTTTTGGAGGTGAATACGCAAACTATCCAATGGATATTGGTATACTGTGTCTAATTCTTTAGATACATATAAAAAAAAAAAAAAAAAAAAAACCCTGTTGAAACTGCATGGTAATTGTAATTTTTTGTTAAGAGGAAGAGAGGATTAGTTAAGTAGGGTATTATTAATAATAAAAATAATTTTTTGAAAATTTTGAAGTGGGAGCTTGAGTTCTCCAAACCTCACAAGTGTTAACCTAGAGAAATTGACTCTCATAAAGTGAGGAAGTGTTTGGTTCATGTAACTTGTTTATTTTTATTTATTTTATAAGTTGCTTGAGGATTATAAGTATGAAGTGTTTCCTTGCTTTTCGGTTATGCTTAACCACCAATGTATCACAACTTGATTTTTTTGTGTATTGTCATACTAAGATATACCATTTTGTTTGTCAATTTTGACTTTTGTTTTATATTGGTTGTTACTTGTTTTCTTTGTTTTCAGTTTTTTCTGTAATTGAAAGGAGTAGAGAGGAAGGTTAGGTCAAATTTTACTTCACTTCGCGGCATAAAATTTTTACGGGGAAGCGGGGAATTGTAACGTAAATACTGACCCCGAGTCTATGATTGGGATAATTGTCTACGGAAGAGATTGGTGAGAGGATGTCTATGGGAGACAGCAGACGGGAGGGAGCAACTCAACATGGCGGGCGACATAACCTGACTGGAGCGGTCGTGATCGACGTGTGTTTTTTGGGAGAGATTATGTATTTGATTTTCTATTTTGTTTGACGTCGGAGGGCGTCTACTGAATTTGCCCGAAGTGGGTGTTTTTTTGTTTTATTGATTGATCGATGGCCGGATTGTGAGGCGATGAAGCCAAACCACGCGTGTCTGCTGCTCTGGTGAAAATCTCGGAAGAAGTGATGAGCGGACCAAAAAGGACATAAGGTAGCATCTGCATATTCCATTGTCTGGACCCCACGGAAGAGGCTATGGCGGATGGCGCTTCAGAAGAGTCGTCCTAGACTTCTTTTTGGAGATTACTACGATCGGTGAGCATCTGGACCTGGAGAGGCCTTCCATGATGCTGAGGAGAGGAGTCGGACCATGAGAGCCATCAATTATTGTTTGAACCTTTTCGTGTTGGGATCAATCCTTCTCTTTACTCTTTTCTTTGCTAAACCATGATAGACGTGGTTATAGAATCATTAAATTTATGTTCTTTCCTTTTACAAGGGTTTTATTTACTGTATCAATCAATACATCCCACTTCCCTGTGCTTCACCATCATTCTCACCCACGAATCTTGAGATGAGAGAACATTAGCCGTCGTATCATTTTTACGCTACAACCCCAGCAATCCGAGCGGAAACTGAAAATTGTTCGAAAAGGAGATATGTTAATAAGGAAGAGAGGGAGAGAGAGCGCGCCAATATAAAAAACGCTTAGGGCGTAAGCGATCGTTTAAAACATATTTAATAAAACACGACGTATTTAGAACAGAGCAAAAATCTCAAGACGACTACTTTGCATTTAAATAAACGCTGTGAATTTTGTCATACATATAACATGTTAAATAACAGAACTACACGTGTTATTTATATTTTTCGGAGCAAACTTCGCTATTTTTTTCCGTCGGGGAATTTCATATAATTACTTTTTCAACTAGACATTTGAATAGAATTTTTTACAAAAACAACAATTTTTGTGCATAAAAACAAGTTTTCTAGGGACGTTTGTAATATGTACATAGAAATTCTGCATGCGGAGGTTTAAATGCTCTATTAACGGGTTTCTTACACAGCTCAGCATTACTTTCCTGAATTTGTATGGAATCTGACGAATGATTTTGTAGATATTATGCGAGGAGCGAAAGATACAATATTACCCAATTGATAAATTCGGGATTGATGGAAGACGCCGCACTTCAGGGCTTAGAAATCTACACGACTGGTACGAGTGCAGTTCCGCTTTCGGGCTGCAGACTGCAAGTGAAGATCTCCCTGATGATAACCAACTTCCGATGGAAAAGAGCACCAAAAAATGATTTTTCCAAACCGTTTTTGAGAACGAAGTCAAGAACTCGAAAACTTCCGACTTAATAAATACGTAAGTCGATATTCACAGGGCAAAATTCATGCATTCTTCTCGTGTCACATACAGCGCAATTAGGAAACACGTGTAACAAGGAAAGGGTCACCAATTGTCATTTGTCAATTTAATAAACTGACGCATAAACTGATTGAAGTCATCGGGCATTTGCACCGTAAGCAGAGAGGATGGAACGCCAAATTCTCCTGTCCTGATACACACTCCTTACTTCATGTACATCCATACATACTTGCATATCTTCTTCTCGTGTGTTAGTAAGCTTGGATGAAACTGATATAATCTGGGTCCAGAACTTCATCTCCACAAACCTCACTGCGGCCGGGAGGAGATCATAAACATCTTCGGCCCTTCGTGTGGTATTTTATCATTTTGACTATTGGCACGATTACTCGCTATTTGATGCATACGTCTTCCTCGGACGTACCTAATTCCATCCGTCAACTTTCGCTTCGTATATTCTCCTGGAACTCGATTATTCGCCCATCCGCTGAATATTTCCAAACCACAATATGTTATTTTCTTCATCTTATTCATTACGCTTCTTACGTCGTGAATTATTAGGTTATCTTATCATTCGTAATTTGGTCATACGTGATTACCACACGTTAGAGGTACTAAACGTACGCTCGGGTTTTTAATTTTTACCGCATTCAGCCTACTTTCACACTTCGGGTTGGTCCACTTAATTCACAACATCTCATTAAGCTTATTAGTAAGCTGGATTCAACCATCAATTGACGGCCGTCGTAACTAGCGGGGGAAATTTGCTCAATATAAGTTTTAAAACATAAATTGTTAAACAGTCTGAAATACAGCTCTGCCATCATCAGTCTTTAAAATCCTGATTTAAATCAGCAGGCTTTAAGCCGTGGTTATTAATTCCTGGAGCTAATCAATAGGTCTTTGGATTCCAGGAATTAGTGATGTATTTCCCGAACATAGCGGGGTCCTGTCCTGCGAGGTAAAGTGCAGGGAAGCCTGCTGAATAGTTGAGTGCCTTAGTTGGCTCGCAGCCTCCCCGAGGGGATGAAATAGCTACCCCGTCACACCGCCTTCCTCCGTCCACCACCTTCCCTCACCGCTGTAATGACGTATGTGGGCAAGTGAAGGCACAATCGGAGCATTAATAATTTTAATATTATTTCGAAAGGTTAAGAAACATCATTTTGAAAAAAAAAAATGATATGATTGTCACTATTTTTCTATACATAATACACTAGCTAAAGTACCAGGCGTTGCCCGGGGTTATTAATACTTTGGGGTAAAGTTTTATAATCCCTAACCATACTCATACTCTCATACTCACTCATACCCGTACCCGTAAAAAAACAGAACAACCCAAAAAACCATTACAATAATATAATTATGTATTTTACTATGAGGAAGGAAAAAAAGGAGTAATAATAGCCCTAGGAATTAATATTTTTACAACTTCCTTGAGGTGATTTTTCACCAAGACGACGCTAAATAAATTACGGCAATATTATAATTATTAACTTAGTTCAGAATAGAATAACATTGCTGTGTATTAATCACCCGGATTAGTTGACCAATACAGCTTGTCTACTAAATGTGTAAACAATTTAACAGTGCGGGGCTGCATGTGAACGAGGTTGACACTTCAAGTGACAACTCAAAGGAGTTTGCTGTAAACAAACTGATACCGTACTAAGTTTATGTATTTACATCGGGGGTTCGTAAATACTCGTATATGGTGATATTTATATAAATATCAGAATATCCGATATAATGTCGCATATATAAAAGTGAGACGTAATCTATAAAGAGAAATATACGTTAAAAATAGCATTACAAGGATGAAAAGTATCTCTCTACAGTTGCTGTTGCTGCATGAGCAGTTAATGATTGCTCGCCAAGTGAAACGAAGTTATTATTTTGTAATGGCCAACTGTTCTTGTCATCAATGGGCAGAGATTTGCACCATACCAAGGGCAGTGTATTTTAAAATTGTGTTAAAAAAAAAACAACAAATTTTTACTCGAATAACTGTAATTTAGCCATTTTCACAAGAACAACGGGAAATTCACAATTTTCACGAATTTTTAAAATAAAAAAGTAAGAATTTTACATATATATTTCTTTGACTATGATTTTAACGAGCGTGAAGAGCCATAAAATGGAACGCAGATTACTCCACATCGAAAGCACCGCAAATAATCATTCATTTTCAATATAGTAAAAAAAAAAAAAAAACTGAGAAATAAAGCGAAATTTTCAGGTTCCTAATAATTCATAATGCCTCCTTGAATACTTCTCCAACTCAACTCCGGGTCCGGCGTGAAACTAACTCGGAATGAACATAAAACGTTTGAACAAAGCAGCTGTGGAGTTGTGGTGCTCATTGCGAAGTGAGACAAGGAGATCTAATCTACGCCTCACCGTTTTAATTTAACCGTACCAAAGGTGTAGGCACCTAATCAAAATAATTATTATACTGAACTTGTAAGCGTAAAATTTTACAACTGTTTATTAAAAAGAAGGTATGCGTTGTATAAGAGGTGGCACGGTTTAATGTAAAACACGCCTTTTGCTTTGTTTTGTTGCCAGTGGTAAGGTAATAATAATAACGTTTAGTTGAACGAGGTTAATTGAGCTAATCGTAATCTTGACTGTATAGCAGAACACTTGCAAGTATATTATATCGCTAACGGTGAGCTCTGGCTTCAAGAAATTTATTGAAAACGCGATTTTGTGTTTGCAATTTTTAGGTCAACGCAATTAATTTTTTCAATTCGCATTTTCATCGTGAGTTATGGAGCTTTGGATTATTCATTAAAATGTCCAAAAATAAGCACGCTTAGATGGTTTGAACATATAGAGCGGACGAATGGAGAAAGGAGTTTAAGAGTGGTAGATACTCAGTATATCGCCCTGCTGAAGGGCCACTATTCAGAATCGCAAATTTGCTTGAAATGGCTTTAGCCGTGTTTGATGACCAGATCTGAATAGCTAGGTACTACTTCTCTACATTTCTCTTCTCTTCTCTTCTCCATCTCCTACCCATCCCCATACCCTTCAAGCTAACAACATACCCCATACACCCATAGGGGATGTCATAGTCTCAATGGCTCCGGTTAACAGGCGTTGGGAAAAAAAATTTAAAATGTGTGAAAGAGTGAAGGAAGCGCAAGTGAATTGAGAAAGTCGGGGACGCCCCAGAAAGACATGATCGAGTGAGTTATATGTTATAGTTGGGACATATCAAACGTCGGTAGAGCAGAAGTGAACCTGTGCCAAGTCAGAGATGTGCGGCGTGGCACTCTTTCTACCTACCCGTACGGGAACAATATCGTGATGATAAGATGATTACTTGATTAATAATAATAATAAATAGTCAACCTTTCAGAGCGCCGTTTAATGAATGAAATCACCTCAAGGTGTTTTACATGTACTTATTAATTGATTACCTCGTTTTAACAAGGCAAGACACCTGGTGGGTGTGTTCCTTTTTTATCGTGTAATAACTAACACTAACCATCCCGCCGTTTCCTGGCGGGGGTAGGCAGAGAAAATGAACCGCCACACAACTCTGTCTTGGCACACATTCATATTATATCGTCTCATACACCTTACAACGGATTCAACTACGAGTTCTCAATAGACTAACCAGATCTGACCGAATTCTTAGCCTCCCTCAAAACTAATTCTAAGCAAAACTCCTTCATCTATCGGGCATCACACACTTTAAACACGCACTACTCATAAAAAAAAATATATATTCAACTAAAAACATAAAAAAATCCATAGGTATTTGACAGGTGGGGTCGAGGTGAGGGTTTGGATATATTAGACATGTGAAAAAAAAATCATTTACAGTTTTTACTCCAAATAAGGCCAGGAATCACTGGTTTAAAGTAAGTCAGGTACGTTTCCTTACACCCTGTATATACACATTTTATTCGTATTTTATGAATATTAATTAAATCGCACATATATCTACGCATAATATATATATTTCAACCAGATCGATCCCCTCACCCCCTTCCTTTCCCCATTTACATCTACTACCATACATATATCATACCTTAGTTTTATGTAAACTTTAGGTCTCCCGAATAAGAAAATATATATATATACGAGTATACATACTTTTCTATTACTCTGACTCTCGACATGACCCGACTCGACTATTTGATTTACCTGATAGTAGTCTTGATTGTGCAATAAGAAAGATGCTTTCGAAAAGAACCGGTCGAATCCGGGTAACAAAGCCAGCATCTGATATGTTCACTATGATGAATGAATGCACATCATGATTTGAGTATCAGTGTGATTCGATCTAAATAGGATAGTTAAGATAGGTTGGTTTGTTAAAAAGTGTTGATAAGTGTGACGACACGTGCCACGAGGAGGAATGTCCCGGATCGATCCGGTGGCACCCTCCCCCCTCCCCGGGTACCCGGCAAGGTCGCCCCCCAACTCCCGACTTCCCCCGGACACGCTCCCACCCAACTCCCAAAACACCCCGGTGGCCTTATCACTTTATCACAAACGACCGCGCACTCACTCCATACAGTCCGCACTCCATACTTCACCGACTTCATACAGGCCACACTGGAAACTGTAATGGACCTAATCATTGATAATATATTATTATAGTACTATTAGCAGTGGCGTGCATTACTCTATGACCAAGGGTAGCCTGTAGTCTTTTCAATTGCAATTGCTTAATGTACAATATTTTTTTGACCGCGAGAAATGCCGTTTTTATTATTTTATTTTGTTGATTGTTGTAAAAATATATTAAATGTTAAAAAACAGACGAATTTCGCACATGTAAGGAGTTCACATGTCATAATATTTTTTTAGGGCAGGCACAGCTTTTCAGCCTTTATAGACTGTACGCCAATGTCTACTAGTCTATCTAGTACCTATTTGCAGCACATAAGAAACTCTAGTTAAACAACGACGAGCTCTGGCAATACGAAAAGACGATGGTAGGCCCGGACAATGTTGATGTTTTGCCTACTCCGTACACGAGGACTCGTTAAAAAAGTTGAAATCAGAGTAAAATTTGCAGGTATAAAATTACAATCTTACTATGAAAAGCAGGCTAATAAGGAACTCCAGTGAAAAATATAATGACTTTAAAATATATATGCGAGTATATTCATAAAGATCAGCAAACGACGATTCTGAATATATAGCGTTCATTATAATTAATTATACATAGGATATATAAATCGTTATTTAAAAGTAAATAAAAAAATACCGTGTTATGTTGGTACCATTGCATTTGGAACATCTGACGTCAAGTGAGTATTCTGTTTTTGGAATAGTATGAATTTTTTTTATTTTTGGATGTTGTGTATTTAAAATATGTAGTTCGGCAAAATTTGGGTGACTTTGGATGCTCTATAATTGTTGTTCAATATAAAGAAATATTATTCATGAAAGAAATTAGGAGTATTTATGATCAAACCAATTATCAATACGGATATTATGATAATGTTAATGGTCAATACTATTATAATTCTTTGAGTTAAAGTTTCTAAAAAGGTACATAATTTTATTACTTATATTTAGTTATGGTCTACCATGAATAGAATATACAATTATGTACGGTAAAGCTCATCCTTGTTTAGACATTTGACATTCTAACCTCAAAACTGATCAAAACCGACCGGGCATAGATTTGGAGCGTTTTGGCGGCCTTTGAAAAATTGAAACTTTGAAAAGTATTTTAACCATGAAAACTTACTTTGGAAAAAAAAACAAATATACTGGTATTTAAGTTTGAACGTCACTATTGATAGAAAAAAATGTACTGGAGTTCCTTAATAATAATAATAATCGGATAATTTTTATAGCGCCGCTTTTGTGAGAAATCACCTCAGGGGCGCTGTACAAATATTACTTCCTATTCTTATATTATTCTTATATTACGTCTATTCTATGAATTTATTATTATTTATTTATTTATTTATTTTTTTTTTGGACAGGCCATCATTACACATTATTTATAGACCATATAAAGAGATGAAGTTAAATTATATTCAAGAATGTATTTAATATTACAAGACGCTAATACAAATGATAGATTGATTGTTTCCATTATATTCAAGAATGTATTTAATATTGCAAGACGCTAATACAAATGATAGAGTGATTGTTTCCATTATATTCAAGAATGTATTTAATATTGCAAGACGATAATACAAATGATAGAGTGACTGTTTCCATTATATTCAAGAATGTATTTAAGCTAAGACAAAGAATTATTATCCATATTTTTAGGATAAATAACACAGAACACTCTTAAAAGGGTGGAGCGGCGGGGGAGGATGGTGGCCGGTGGGATTTATCCAGAGGGCCCTCAAAATCTTCTTTGTCTTGGTTACGCCCCTGGTGGCGTGAGGGGTCGGATTGATGTTCGTCTGCACGTACGCCAGGCGCTTGTCAGCCGGCTTCAGGATCCGGAGGAGCACTTCATCGTGTAGTCCACTGACATCATTGCTCCTGCATTATCGAATTCTCTGCAGTGCCAGTTGCTTCTTGGCAAAGAACTCATACCCGTCCTCTACCACCTGATGCACCCGGCAGATCAGGTCAAAGTCGTGCTTGTTGAGGTACTTGGCCACTATCTCAATGACGTAGGTAAAGGCTCGTTCTCGCCCCAGCTGGTGTTCTTGTTGGGGTTCACTTCCCGGTTGTATACAATATTTTTACAACCACCGCACCGCAACCAACACTAGTTCCGCACGTGTTCGACCGACCGCCGCCAGATGTATTATTACTCTAAGGATGTGACCGATGTCTAATGCGTTAATTCGGAAGAACGAAGCAGATTTCAACTCAAAATATTTGGCTTTTTATTATAAACTTGATTTAAGCCCGAAACGACAGCACTAAAATTATGTAATTTTTATAAATGTAACCCAAAAATTATTGCGGTTATTTTATGCTATTTTTACACCGGGAAAATTAATAACTTCCCGATCCTTCCAAGGTAAATCGGGAGCGACTACACAACGCAGCCGGCTGCCACGAGGGCGCCTTATTGTATTAAACAGTAAAGACTCTCGAATGGTGAACAGTGGCGTCGTGAAATGACGACGGCGGTCCCACTGGCCACAATTACGTCCTCCTCACTAAAAACTAGTGGTCAGTTAAGGGTAAACGGTGCTTATTTAAATACATATCGTAGAAAACAACACTTCACGTGATGCTTTTAAATATTAAAATGAATTGTATGTTGGCGGGTATACATGGGGAATATGTACCGGAATAATTTGTTACTATCGATTTAAACCTTCAAGAAACTTGTAAAAATAAAATATATTATTGTAACACTTACATAATATATACAGTATTTTTATTAGTTTCTTGAAAGACTTGAAGCTTTAAAACTACAAGAACAATTTATTCCATTTCGTATTCCGTGTGTACACCCGCCAACAAACAATTCTTTTCAATATTTAAAAGCATTACGTGCGAAAAGTTTTTTTTTTATTAGATTTTACCAAAAACGTTTCGTTTGTTTACCCTGAATAATG
Source organism: Halesus radiatus (assembly GCA_022606495.2). Classification (NCBI taxonomy): domain Eukaryota; kingdom Metazoa; phylum Arthropoda; class Insecta; order Trichoptera; family Limnephilidae; genus Halesus; species Halesus radiatus. The sequence continues at coordinate 76,746 of JAHDVE020011206.1, forward strand.
AAAGTTGCACAGCTTTTTCTGTCTTCTAGGTTTTCAATTATCAATTTCAAGGTTAAGGCAACTATTTTCAGTTCTAAACGAACGTCCTATTCACCAGGTTATCGACAGGTGTCGGTCCTTCTTCATCAAAGAGCAAATAATACATAGATGTGCTCTAACACGCAATGGGAAGGAACCAAAATAAGAGGTGGGGGGCGAGCTAGACGTGCCGTCAATTTAAATAGAACAGCAAATAAGTAAAAAAAAAAAAAAGTTCGGCTTGTTTACTAAACCCGAATATTTTGATAAAGTATTTTAGTTTGGCCCTTTTTATAAGTGTTTTGTAATTTGCTTACCGGAGTCCAAAATCACGCAAAACAAACGTGAACGACAGTGCATTAAAGCTGGTGCCAAAATGGGTTTCACATGACCTTTGCCTCCAGCCGTCGAAATCGTATCAGGGGACAGGTCTATCAATTCTGACGTCCGTGTTCTTCATTAATAAGTTTGAATAAGGTTAATTTTTTACATGGTAACTTGATTCTTTTACGATGATTTAAACATACAGAAGAGTTTAATATTATGTAATACTAACAATAATAACAGAAGAGTTTAATATTATGTAATACTAACAATAATAACAATTGGATGATTTGTATAGCGCCGTTTTTGTGAAAAATCACCTCAGGAGCGCTGTACAAATATTACTTCGCATTCTCTATCTACGTATGTACTAACAGATACAGAAAAACACACTTACCTGGCAGGTTGCTTCAGTGAACACAGTTTTATTGTAAAATTTAAGCTTAGAGATGTGATTTATACAATTGCTATTTTTTTCCTCCTTTTTATTGATACTACATTTATTAGAAGATTGGTGGTAGAAGAAGAGTTGGTATTTATTTGAAATATTTATAATTTTTAGGGCTGGAGAATATTTATAAAATTACCTTAAAAAGCTAAAAAAGTTTTTAACATATATTTTCATTTTTCTTTATGCATTTAGTTATTTACAGTGCTGCGATCTTGTGCGCACCGGTGAATGATTTTTTAAAACTTATTCTATAAGTGACTTTGGGTAAGCACTAACCGGCTAGCCTGTTTAAGCAATTTACGTGTACATTTGTCCCATTTATGGATAGGATTGTCTGAAAAGATGAGTGTTTGTATAAAAACAGGATCAGGGACGTAAATCCACGTACAAGCGTTACCGTAACAACTAATCACATATTTTGACAGTAGTTCTCACATTGACAACCTAAATCATCAAACTTGCTGTTATGCTTACGGTAACGGTAACACATGAATACCCAACTCACTCGGGCCAATCTACGTAATATATTTATATTACAGTGTAAAGTTTCTTGTTGTCGAGAAAAGTTATGTTGTAAGATGTGATATTATGATTTATGTTAAGAATTAATATAATAGAATAGAATGTAAAAGTAGCACTGTAGGATACCACTGAATGGAGTTATTTAATCATTTTTAAGTTTATTTATAGTAAAGCGCACTTGAAGTGAAACAACACAAAACTGCGCTATATAAATGCTTTGTTATTATTATTATTAATATGACACTGCGTGTGATCATTAGAGACATTATCTAGAATAATTATTAAGATAACACAACCACCATTGTAAAAATCAAACAGATAAATGATCACAAAACTAACTAACCATCACGCCAGTTCTCCGCAGCGGTAGGCAGAGAGAACGGACCGCCAAATAACTCGATCTTGGCTTACACTTCTTGCTTCATTCACATTCATACAACGTATCATGCATTCTATTCTGTTATTCCGACTTCTGAAATGGCCCGACTCAAGTATTTGATTCACGTGACCGTGCCATGTCTCGGACGTCCCCGGCTTCTTCCATTCACATTCGCGTTATATATTCTCCTTACACTTCTTTCTTCGTTAATTCGCTCTACATGCCCAAACCATGTAAGCGTCCTTTTCTTAATCTTACTCATTACGCTTACATCAGCCTTGCATTCTTCACTAATCTCAACATTTTCACACAATCATACATGGTTTTACCACACATTTGCCTCAGAGATCTCATTTTTACAGCAATCAGCCCACTTTCACATGCCAGTTCCATGCCTCACTGCCATACATACATCGGGATTGGCATCAACACTGCATTCATACGTGTTATCAAATAACGTAGAAATACAATAATACGCGCAGCTCCTGACATTTACTATACACTGAAATGGCAACATGCTACACCAGCGCCCCTGGCGGCGCGAGTTTGCGAAATTGGATTTTTCCATACATTTTAATAGATTTTCTGTGAAATTTATTTACAGAGGGGCAAGTGTAGCATGTTTCCAGTTTAGCTGTCGGGCTGTAGCTTCCAGATTGTAATTGCTACTATAATAAATACTTTATTCTCTTTCGAAACAATTTAGACAGTGCGCGAGCAGCGAAGCTTTAAATGTTAATATAATCTTAAAAGCCACTTTTTAATATATACGAGTACATTGTTTTTTTTTTAATTTCAATTACTTAGTGAATCTTAAATTTATTTGTTATTTTCGTGGTTTTTACTTTTCCTTTCCACCTTCCCACAATAATAACTTTTCATGTGAGGAATAAAATAGTACCAGCCAAAAATATTTGCCACGATCCCTTTCTCCTCCCCTCTCCTTTTTGGGGAAAACAAGTTTTTTTTTAAAAGAAAAATGGAAAGATTTAGAAAAACTACTTTCACATTTTTCCTTCCCTTACCCTCACCCCTATACAAATATACAAGAGCAAAAAAGGAGTAAAATCATATGTAGGTTGCCTAATATTAAACACTGTGAATTTTATATAATTTATAAAGAATATATTTCACAGAAAATCTATTAAAATGTGTGAAAAAAAACAATTCGTGCAACTCAGACCGCTAGAGGGCGCTATTGGAGTATGTTTCCATCACATATCAGGAGCTGGAGGTATTATCATTTAAGAGTATTTGATGTTATTTAAAATTCTATTTCATTTAGAATTTTAATTGGAATATACAAAAACAGTAATTAGTGGTGGACGTTAAAAGAATGAGGTGCAGTGGGGTGGGTGAGTGGGTGGTGTTAGCAGGTGGAGAGAAGTGGGGGAGTAAGAGGGGCAGGACCGGAGAGCCGCGGAGGAAGCGCGCGAGTTACCGTTACGAAAGAGGTCGTCGACTTTTAACTGTTGTGGTATATTTGATTCGGCATTACGTATTCAGTTCAACATTTCTCAGTTACTGTATTGTCCATAGGCTGGCACTGTTTACAGTAAAAGTGTGATTACTTCAAAATCTCGCTAATATACACAATACAAGTTTTATGGATTGTGATAACATAAATAATATTGTACAGCAGGTATATTTGCGGCACTTTCCAGAAAAGTACTTCCAGAGCCCCCCTCGAAATACCGCCATCCAGAATCGAAACGTTGCTTGAAATGGCTTTGGCCGTGTTTAGTTATCAGATCTGAATAGCAATATGTTTTCCAATCATTCTCTTCCCCGTCTCCGTCCCCTCCCACTCCCTTCAGCCTCCAACATATCCAAATCCCACAGAGTACGGGCAGTTGGAACTTGTGCGGTCTGGACCTCCGAAGTGCCGGATTAGTAAAATTCTACTCTACACGGGGAGATATAACGATTTGGGAGGACTCTCACGAAATACTTTTTTTTTAATACATTGTAAGGCTCTGAGGAAAATAATTTTCCTCGGGGCCTATCTATGTCTTCTTTTGGGATATTGTGTGGAGTCTTTTTAAGGAAATAAAGGAGAGGATGTTCTGGGAAGGAAAAAAGTGTGAGGGGTGAGTAGGAATCTGGGGGTCAGTGCGTCCAGGACAGACGTATCCATCCCACAGCGGTGCAAGGCGATGATGGGTCGAGAAACTCCGACTAGAGAGCTCAAAGCGTCTCCCTCAACCGGCCTTTCCCGATACGGCCCGACACGCAGTTGGTGGGCAGAAGCATCCGCCGCCAAGACCTGGACAAACCTCACCCCATGAACCCGAGCACCCCTGCTAAGTTACCAAACGTAGCGAACCACTTGGGGTGACCTATGGCAGAGGTGTTGATTACCATACCCGCCTCCCTAATTGAAAATCACATGGACGTCCATATAAATAGAGCCTCTCAAGTCAATCACATAGAATCCTTTTGAACTTTAGATGTTTAGAGTGTAGATTGCAGATGCAGGGTTAGCGCGTAATAAAATGATGTCATCGGGCAGTTACTTATTAATGGCCCCACGAGGAGTAAACAGAAAACACCTTCTGACACTTCCGTAGTAACCTTGACAGGTCCTGAATAGTTAGTATCTATGGATTATGATATAGAATAGTCGAGGTTCAACCCCGAGGCAGACAAAAATTTACAAATCGGTTCTTTTAACTTCCTGCCCGCGCCGAATCTTACTTCATTCAACAATCGCGACCTAATTTCAATTTTCAATCGCTTATCGGTAGCCCAAAATAACCTAAATCGCAAACCGCTAATTAGCTTCCACTAATAATGAATTCATCCAAGATGAATTTAATGTACCGGAGGGTTTTACTGCAACCGTAACTATGGTCGATATTCCTGTCCCGGTTACTCGGAACCGGTTCCTTTGCTGTCACTGTAATCAGTTATTATTGGAACCGGTTTCTTTTGGAATTTCTCAAAATCGAAAAATATTGAAAAATTTTGAGAAACAGGTTTTTTTTGCAGTGACAACCCATTTCAGGTATCAACCATATCTCAACTGCAACACGCGTGCTCTTCACTCTTGTATGGCGCAGGTGTTGCTTGGACTATTATTAATAGTGCAGATGGGGAAAAAAATGAAGTACCTGACTATTCAGATCTAGTCACTAAACCCAGCTAATGCAATTTCAAGAAACTTTCCAATTCTGAATGGCTTTCTTTCACCAGGGCTTTACTGAGAGTATCTACAAGATTGAACGCCTAAAAAACCTAAATCGCATGAGACAAGACAGAGAAAGGCTAGAGTTAGATCGCAAAAGATGACACTGGTGCGTACTGGATAACTGGATACTATAAGTGCGCATTTAACGCGGTAAAGAGAGGCAACCAACAGTGAGCAAGCCGAGTAAGGCCGACCAATAGAGAATAACATTGACCCGGTTAGCCAGCGGCCGAGCAAGTCAAGCAGATTGCATATTAACTCAACTGTATGAAGGTGCCAGTAGCCAGTAGCCAGTAGCCAGTAGCCAGCAGTCACTACCTTCCAACAACCAGTAGCCAGGAACCAGGAGCCAAACAAACCAACAAGCCAGCCGCACAAACAACAGATGCACATGACACTATTCATGAACACTTCAAGGTCAATATTATATTTTATTGCAGTGTGCGGTCAATTTTTATTACGTGCACAGTTGTTTGTTGACAGCGATAAAGGATGAACCGGTGGCTCGACAAGCCGATGAACTAGCGACTAGCGACTGGCGGAGGAGTGTGTCATTTACTCGGTGCTGCAATCAGAGCGGGTATTATCTTTAGACTCGAATTAGCTAACAGATCCAAACACCCAAGCGAGATACCTCCATAAAGACAAATTTGTGAATAATCAACGCTATACCAATTCATAATAGGATACCTTGAGGGTGGTCCTGGATAGTCCACAATTCAGAATGAAGTTCGTTGAGATGGCATTTATTAGCTATCTTTAGTAGTTAGATATTTTTCCATTGCAACTCCGTTTGAGGTATTATAATATTGATGTGGTTTTATATTGTGTGGTGTTCACATAAACAATGCAGATATATAATATGTATCTCAAATTAGTGGGGGATGTAGGATATTATGTGTAATGTTAATATTACTAACAATACATTTGGCGTCTTAGTGGTGTTCACATCAACAATGTATATATGTCTAAATAAGGGTGTCAGAGGTGGCATCTTGTGCAATGTTCATATAAACAATTTACAATACACCGTGGCATCTTGTGTGACGTTCAGGTAAATAATGCAAGTCATATTTGGATACTTTGTGATGTTCTCAAAAACAATGCAATTAATTAGTATACCTCCAAATGAGGGTGTCACGGGTGTCCTTGTGCAGTGTTCACATTATCAATACATGTGGGGTTCTATTCGATTTTCACACAAACAATGTAAATACGACAGCAGACTCAAATATTTAGAGAAATTATTTGTGACATAATTAGCATATTAGTTATATTTGCAGTCTTGCGAGCGAGCGATGGTAATGCAGGCATTGCGTGAGCAAAGGGAATTATTTATTATAGATGCAAGTAAATGTTAGAATTCTGCAAAAACTAACATTTTATACTTTATTCACAAATTCGGTACGTAAATTCGACCTTTGACATTGAAAAAAATTATTGAATTGAGTATTATTTTTATGATATCGAGGGATGAACATTTTCTTCTACGACTCGTTCTTGGGTTCAACAGCTCGGATGTGGGAATCATTTACTGGATGTGGTTCCTCCCTCCTAGAACATGGGTCTCTTCAAGACCCCGGTTCATCCCTTCTATCCTCTAAAAGATCCCTAAAGATGACAGGCCCTGAAGGAAATTATTTCCTGTGTGTGAAACTAAAAAAAAAAACATCGTAGGAGCTTTTAAGAAATAAATAATACGTTACCCAATGAAAAGGTGGTAAAAAATGAATAATAAGTAGGGAACAATCGAGTGACGAGAATGTTTTTGAATTGTATTATTTTCATCCTAGCTGCAGCGATGAAATATGATAATGACGTGATAAGCAAAGCAAAGCAACTCGGTACGGCATGTACATCTATGAACTATCTGTACTCTCTGTCCTATCTATAATCTGTATCTGTATCTGCCTGCAATACGCATTCATACAAATAGTAAAATCAATATTGACCCTTTAATTCACACTGAATTGACATGAGCGTGCCATTGACGGACACTGCCGCAGGATCAAGTTCAAGGTAAAGTCTTCGCGTCCCACTTGACTACGGGCAACTATTTGTATTTTCATCGTATTGTGTTCATGGGATCCAGAGAGAAGGGTGGATTGGGTTTTTGATTGAATTGAAGAACTTTTGTGTCTCACACGACCTCATTTGGTCCGCTCTGTATCGGCGTGTGACGGAAATCATGTGAACATGTTGGTAAAGGATAGATAAAGCTAGAAGATGACAGATTAGGCAGTGTGGCTGGTCGGTTGGTTCATTGCACCGGCACTCCTTCAGTCCTGTAGAAGGCGGGGGCCCCGAGCAGCGCCGGGCCGGCAGGGGGCTCGCGGCCCTTTCCGCGAGGTGGCGCGGCGTCTGGCGAGCCCGCCCGAGCGAGACGAGGAGACAACACGGGGGCCGGCCCGAGGGGCAGACAGAGACGGCAAGCCGCGCTCGGCACGCCACACCGCCACACCGCCACGCCGCGGGGCGACGGAAGAAAGCGACCACGTGCGAGGGAGCGGGACGACGATAGGTGCGCGCGGGTCCGTTATGGGAGAGCGCGACAAGGCTATACGGGGGAAAGAGAGGCGAGATAGCGACGTTGTCGGCGTTGCAAGGCGCGCGCGGGAACCGATTAGCGGCCGGCTGATAACCCCCGTACAACCTTTATTGCTCCCTTATCCGAATGACAGCGGATTTTATTGTAAATAGACCAATATGATATTGATCAGACACTATCGGAAGGGTAATAATTAATATAATAATTGTGCAATGTGCGCGCATTCCTTCAGTGGGCAGTTGGGAGACAGCAAGCTGCAGCTACCGGCTTGCTGAAGCGTGAGAATCGCACATTCAAACCAGTCTTGTATTGTAGCTAGCCGATTGCTGGCGGCAGGCGGCAGGCGGCAGACCCTCCCATATACATTAGCACGCCGATAAGTGAGACGCTCTCACTTTCATCGGGCCATAATTCGCCAAGACAGGATTGGGGAGGGCAGAGTCCGCCGAATAAAGGCCGGGGTGTCGCAGCCGTCAGCTCACGGCGGATAGGAAACCTGTTGAACTGCCAACTACCTGCCCGGCGACCAGTCATAGGCCAGCGACGGAATGCCGGGTCCGTACGCAATGAATTACTCAATATTTGTTGGTGGGCGAAAGAAACATACTAATCCTAATTCGGACAATAAACTAATGCGTGTAAATGTGACTGGACAACAGAAAGAATGCCCGGTCGTTTCATCCGCGGTACAACTAAAGCGGTAGTTAAAATCTACGGTCATTTTGACTGTGAGTTACGAGGGCATTGCATTACAAAAAAACAAAATTGAAACATTCCAAATTTAAAATATGAAATTCAAGCACCGCTTTAGCCATATACCGGGGTGAAAAGACCGGGCCTTAAAGAATAAATTTTGTACATCTACTATTGAAGTAATATGAAATTCAAGCACCGCTTTAGCTATATACCGGGGTGAAAAGACCGGGCCTTAAAGAATAAATTTTGTACATCTACTATTGAAGTAATATGAAATTCAAGCACCGCTTTAGCTATATACCGGGGTGAAAAGACCGGGCCTTAAAGAATAAATTTTGTACATCTACTATTGAAGTTGTTAAGATTGGGAAATGGAATTATTTAGATGCATAATGAGGGAATAAGTGCGTGCTCGCGATAATTGCGTCGCGCAGAAGTGTATTCGCAATTCTCATTTTCACAATGGCCAATTCGGTCGGAACGTGTAAATAGACTGCATTCGTGGGTCACCGGCGCGCGCAGTCTGCAGTCAAGATCACACACACAGCGGGGGAGCCACACCCATACACACAGAGACTATATACATGCACACTATACACTTGCGCATACTGAGCACACAGAACGCTGGGGGAGGTGATAGGGTGGTCGGTGGTGACCATCCGCGTAAGGTCACCTGCACTCTGAAAGGCCGGTATACCGTCACCTTCATTTTTTTTTGTTTTGTGCGGGTACTATAGAAGAGTCGTCTGGAGCCAGTGAGACTATGGAATCCCCAGTTGGGGTATGTTGCGAGGCTGAAGGTAGTGTGAAGGAGACGGGGGGAAAGGAAGGCGGGGAAGAGGCAAGTGGAGAAGTACCTGACTATTCAGATCTGGTCACCAAACACGGCTAAAGCCATTTCAAGGAACGTGTTGATTCTGAATGGTGGTCTTTCACCAGGGTGATACTGAAGGCATCTACCGATCTGGAACGTACCCCAAATATACTATACGAGGTGTGTTAGAGGAAGAAAGGGTGACTTGAATTTCTGCGGGCTGTGTACATTCGATTATCGTTTTTTTTGTTATGTTGGTACATATTATATATATATGTTAGCATTATCAGCCATTTTGGATCAGTGGTTTGTTTTTGACAACTGGAAAGGTTAGTGACGTTTTGTTTTTTTTTTTCGATTTTTTACAAAAAAAAAAATTAGTAAAAAATGGAAAAACATCGATTTTTTTGGATTTTTTGAAGAAATGCTGATAAGGACATAGAAAACAAAGCAAATCTAAAATTTCACTTCACTCGGACTGATGATGCCTCAGAAAACGAACCTAAAGTAAAAAAATCGAAGAACACACAAAAACGTGACTAACCTTTCCAGTTGTCAAAAACAAACCACTGATCCAAAATGGCTGATAATGCGTATATGATAAACATATGTGTTCCAACATAACAAAAAAAATCGATAATCGAATGTGCACAGCCCGCGAAAATTCAAAATTCACCTTTTCTCTTGAACACACCTCGTATATTATTTTAAATGAATAAATTGTGAAAGAACACAAATTAAACAAATAAAATTTATTTGCGCACCGCACGATTGGGGGATGAATAATGAAGGACGTAAAAAACAAAATGATTGTTTGTGCAAATAATACGCAGTCTATAAAATGTTATAAATGTGGTAAATTTTTGTGTCGTATCATGCCAGCGCCCTGTAGTCATTTTTAACAAAAACGGCGCTATACAAGTCATCCAATTATTATTAGTATTGTTTAGAAAATAAATTCTTGTCCTTGCGTGAGGACTCGGATCACCTTCATTGTTTTATTATTATTAGAACAAACGATTAATTATTAATAAAATATATACAGGTTGTTTTTTTTAAAGGTTTGGTTTTTAAACACCTGTGAACTGGCCTTCACGATCGTGTGATCTCAGACCATTAGATTACTTTCTTTGGAGGTGTGTGAAGTCCCTAGTCTATACTGATAAACCAGAGAGGTTGGACCATTTGGAAGTCAACATTCGCCGTGTTATTGCCGATATACGGCCCAGTTGCTCGATAAACTTGTCGAAAATTGGACTTCACGATTGAACTTCATTCAAGCTAGCCATGGCACTTGTATGCCCAAAATCATATTTAAACAATAATGGCATAAAATTATCTATTAAATAAAGCCAATATCATAGACATTAACACTATTTTAATGTTTTTTTTTTTCATTTTGAATTTGCATACCTCTAAAAAAAACCTTGTATATATACAGAATTCAGAAGTAAACTTAAAACACATCTTTTCAGACAATCGTATCCATAAATTCACCTGTAAATTGCTTAGCTAGGCTGGCCGGTTAGTACTTACCTAAAGTCATAAAATAAAAAAAAATATAATTAAAAATTCACGCATCGGTGCGCAAATGCGTCCACAGCCCGCAACACTGTAAACATCCAAAGTGTAAAATAAAAAAATAAAAAATAAATAAATAAAAACGTTAATATTTATTAAAAGCTTCTTACGCCGAGTAAAGTAATTTTATAGATATTTTCGAGTCCTAAAATTCATTTTATGAATACTTTTCAGTCCTAAAAATTAATACCAATAATTCAATAAATACCAACTCTTCTTGTGCCACCGATCATCTAATAAATGTAACATCAATAGAAAAGGAGAAACAAATAACCATGTAAAACTATCATCTCTATAATTAAATTTTTCTAAACTGTGTTCATCTGAAGCGACCTGCCAGGTAAGTATGTTTTTCTGTATCTGTCTGTACATAATTAGTTAAGAAATATTTGTACAGCGCCCTTGAGGTGATTTTTCACAAAAACGGCGCTATACAAGTCATCCAACTATTATTATTATTATTATACATCAACAAAACAAACAATAATCTTAATAAACCTATAAGCCAACTCTACTTACTGTCAAACTTGCGGGGTTAGAAATAACGGAATAATCAAAAATCTTGATATTGGCAACAAACGACTTGCAATCTTTCTTGACTTAACAAAAGCATTCGACACCATTTCCCATCACCGACTTCTCAAAAATCGTCTACAGATTGAAATTACTGGACCAACACATAAATGGTGTGAAAACCTTTTAACGGGCCGATGGCAATCCACTCTTATTCAGTCTGATAAAGAATATACAAGTACAAGCCTACCTATATCTTACGGTGTCCCCCAAGGCAGTGTTTTGGCTCCTCTTCTGTTTCTTATATACATCAACACATTATGTAACATGGAGATTGGGGGCAAAATAATTTCCTTTGCTGATGGCACGATCCTAATCTTTGAAGGAGATTCATGGCAAACGATAATTGACAAAACAAATAGTGACCTAAAAAGAGTTTAACATTGGCTAGATACAAATCTCCTCCCACTAAACATAGACAAAACCCAATATACGACATTTTTAACATACACAAACAAACTCTTCCCGATAACTGTAACAAGCATATTATCCACTCATGCTTACTAAATTAAACACACCTGAAACATCAAGAAATACTCATGCACTGCTTTTAAATCATCAAAAGAAAGTAAATACTTGGGAATTATTACAGATCATGAACCTATGTTGGGGGACTCATATTAGCAAAAAGACTTCGAAAACTAAGCCACGTCATCTACTCTCTTAGATCGATCCTAGACCTCCAGACTCTAAGAACTGTCTATGGTGCTCTCTTCCAATCAGTAGCTACAACATGGTTATCGTAGGATGGGGGGGGGGGGGGGGGTGTTGTGCAACATCTTATATTGAGAATTATATTTAAATGCCACCCTATTCACCCTTCAGATCCTCTCGACAACTGTTTACAAATAAAAGCCTGAGCTACGTATGAACGAACAACCTCCTTATAGCTCCACACACAAAGACACACGTGCTACTCATCGAACATTGAATGCATCATCCCCAAGACATCATGCTCAACAATTTTGGTTCGTCGCCTCCAAATGTTTCAATGCACTATGCACCGATGTCAGGTAAATCCAGTAGTTTGTCCCAATTTCCTGTTGGTGTTCAGAGTTGTATATTTGAAAGGTGACGAACTTTTTTTAAAAAGTACATGGCTCCTCAAAACCGAATTTATATAATATTTTCATTTTTTTGGGTGTTAAATATGTCGAGTTTTTTCTTGAAAGTTTCGTGATTTATCTCTATTTTTGTGTTCGTTGGTAGATCATTGAATGGTTTGATGCCTTCATATGCAGGATGATGTTATGCTGCTATCGTATGTGACGGTCTAGTGGTACCGTTAGACTTCCTATGGTGTTATTTCTAACACAACACTAGTATTTGTTGCTGAGTATACATTGTTACTGATATCTTTATGTGTTTGTAGTAATGCTATATTGCATTGGCGTGCATTGCTCTATGACCAAAGGTAAAGTGTGAATAGTTTTTCAATATTGGGTATGAATTGCACATTAAATATTTTAAAATAAAGATTTTATTATCATCTTCCACTATTTGTTGTGACCAACTGTATAAATGAGCGTATCTACAAGTTACTTACCAAATTCACGAAAAAAATACGTTTCGATTAGAAATCTCTCGAATATATATATTTTTTAATTATGTTTTTTTTTCTTAGGGTAGGCGCAGCTTTTCAGTTTTTATTAAGTGCACTATATGTGTATGTGTGTATTTATGTGTATCGACTGACATAAAACGGGCATGTTCTTCGTTTGGCTGTGTAAAACAATGTAAAATCCTTTCATACTAAAAAATAAATTAATAAAGAAAAAAATGTTAACCATGTGTTCACTACAAATATACTTCTTTAAATTGAACGTTTATTTACTAAAATGCGGCCCTCTATCAAGGGTAATTTTAAATACATTGATAGCTGCCAAACGAGGCCAAAGCTCGTGGGAGGGTTAACATCCAAAACCTCAGAACGTTACGAAAACTATCAAAATGTAATAATTGAAGAAAATAATATTAACATAACCTAAATGAAAGATGAAAACGGACAAAAGGACAGAAACTAAAAATATTTCAGTCGCATCCTGGGACTCGAACCCAGGTCCTCTGCCTATCCGGGGCAACGCTCAACCGACTTAGCTAATGAGACAAGTTCAATTTGTGTCATCTTCATCGATATCATATCTCAAATTCAAGATTTGTGAATATTATCTTCCATTTTTAATCTCATATTATTGGCAGCTATTTTACGATGTTTACAAAGTTCTACCCGAACTCAACTCTTCTGTCCTTTTGTTCGGTTTCATCATTCATTTAGGTTATGTTAATATTATTTTCTTCAATGATTAAATATTACGATGAGGTTTTTAAATCTCAATAAAAATAATTAATAATTAAAAAAATATATCGCAATGTAAGTCACATAATATTATGGTCTCCTGTAACCTTTGTTTCTTTCGTGGTTTATGAGGAACATTCTAATCAAATCCCTGTACTGTTGTACACCCATCATAAAATATGTTTCCTAAAATGGAACAAGAGCATAAATAATTATTAAAATAAATACCAGGATTAAATAACATCTTCAATAACATATGTTTCCAATATTATGTCCTCTGCGTGCGAAACCGTATATAAATTTTGCTATTAAACAGTGTTTATCTTAATTAAGTGTGTATCTATGTCAGGTAAGTATGGTCCTGTATAATATTATTTGCCTGTATATAAAATTAACAACATGCATATTTTAACGAGAGATTAATGGATCAAATGCATTGTACATATAGTTTGGTATTACGGATCGATGAACCTGTGAATGCAATTTTTTTAACCATAAGTAGTAATAATAGATTGTCTATTGTATTGTTAGTGATAAGATTTAGTATTGAAAAAAAACATCTATACAACGCCCTTAAGGTGATTTTTCACAAAAACAGCGCTATACAAATCATCCAAATATTATTATTACAGAGCTTAAAACGGAGCTATCGGCGGTATGCTTAGAGCAGTTTATCCAACACACATATAAAACTATAGTTGGACCACATTTAGATTACTGCTCTAGGATATTATATTTGGCCAATGAAGGAAACTTAAACAAGCTAAAAATTATTCGAAACAGAACTATGAGATGTATACAAGGAAGGCGAATATACAAAAATAAATGTAATGAGAGAAGAGTTCGATTGGATTCCAATAAAAAAAAAGAGGCTGTGCTGTACGATGTGTTAATTTCGCTAAATAAAATTCTGAATAATAAAATGCCAAAATAATTTGTAGAAATTGTTTTTAATAAAAATATATACATAATTATGAAACCAAAAATAGTGTAAATAGAATTAGATTACCGCATATGAGAAAAAAATAGTCACAGAACTGCCTAATGTATAGAGAACTGAAAATGTATGATGAAATAAATACCTGATAGTCTGAAGAATGAATGTATTTAAAAATAATTGTTGTGTTTACCGTAAAAATATTATATTATAAACAATGAAATGTATCCATATAGGTACATAATAGTTTACATACATAAAATAATGTAATAATAATAAGAGTTAATTTCTATAGCGCAGTTTTGTGAAGGTTCACCTCAAGTACGCTTTACACTTAACCTAACCTAATATAATTGTAACCAGATATACTATGTAGTATATCTGTTATTATAATATATATACAATATGCAAATTAATACTATGACATACAATATTCATGAGCAGGTATTATAAAATAATAATTTAGAAACTAAGGGTGTAAATATTCAAATATATAGTAGTTACAAATAACAAGAGATGACATTATATACATGGTTTTTCACTGAATACTTACTAATGGAATTAAATAACTAGGAGAGAAAACCGCAACCAAATAAGCTATGGAGGATTAAAAGAAAAAGAAAAAAGAAGTAGAAGTAGAACTGGGTGGAGAAATGAGTGAATTGGGTGAAATAACATGTGCAGTGCCACAGGGATCAATTCTTGGACCGTTGCTATTTCTAATATATGTTAATGACATAACAAAGTGGGGCAATTAAAGGAACTCTTCAACTTTATGCGGACGATACTGTAATTTTTTATAAGAAAAAAAACCTAGCGGAACTTGAAATGGAAATGAATGCCGATGTTTCCCATCTCACAACCTGGTTGAGAATAAATAAACTGACCCTTAACGTAAAAAAAACGCATTATTTACTATTCGGCAACAAGAAAAATTCCAGCCTCGATATCAAAATTGGTGACAACTGCCTCGAAAAGAAAACGACAACAAAATATTTGGGCCTTATAGTAGATTCTCAACTCTCGTGGGATCTCCACATAAATCATGTAAAGGAGAAAATTACCCCATAACTGGTGTGCTATATAGACTTCAAGGATTACTACCCATTCCGTTACTAACTGCAGTATATTACGCCATGGTACATTCACACATTTCCTATCTCTGCTATATCTGGGGCTTTGCCTCGAAGAAATTGATTGCTGATCTGCAGGTGGTTCAAAACCGAGCCCTCAGAAATGTTTTTGGACTTCCATGGGACACTCATGTCAGGGACATCTACTCAGTTTCCGGTATCCCTCCAATCACGATCCTTCCTAAGTATGAAATCACCAGCACCATCCTACAAATTACTCAACAATCAACTCACACTAACGTCAAGCCACTTTACAATCAAGACATCCACAACCACAATACTCGAAATAACAATAAAATCCGCATTCCTCAAACACACAATACAAAATATGGAATAAAATCTTTAAACTACATTGCCTACACACTTTATAATTCGCTTCCAGATATGTACAAAACCATCCAGAAAAATAAAAAATCCCAAAATGATGGTATAAAGGAATACTTTTTAAGGATTTTTAAAAATGAAAATCAGTAAATCCATATTTGTATATTTTGTTGTTCCTTTATATGTTTTCTCTTGTGTGTTGTTCTATTTAACTTGGCCTTATAAAATTATTTCTGTCTGTATGTGAAATTTCTATTTTTGATATTTTGCTGTCAATGTAAAATTGTATGTACTATCTCCTACTTATGTATTGTAAATTCCTCCCGTCCTAAAATGAGTTTTGAAACTCATCGGGATTGCTTTAGCAAGAAATAAATATATAAAAAAAAAAAAGAAAAAAGAAAAAAGAAAAAAGAAAAAAGAAAAAAGAAAAAAGAAAAAAGAAAAAAGAAAAAAGAAAAAAGAAAAAAGAAAAAAGAAAAAAGAAAAAGAAAAGGAAAAAGAAGAGAAAAAATGTCCTGAAATTCTGTTTCTACGTACATGAATTTATGTTTTATGTCGGATAGGATTTTTTGAATAATTTTGTTTTCAATACCCGTTTGAACTCTGCTAAATTCTGAATGTTAGCAATATTTGGGGAAGCTTATTCCAGATGACCGGGACCGATATACAAAAAGCGCGATCATAGTACACGGGTTTATTTGACCGAGAGGGTTCAACTAACCGGTTAGCAGTATTCAAATCTGCTGACCTCAAAGAAAGCTGTCTATCACCTGGGTTTTGTCGGACACAGAGTTCAGATATATAGGCTGGTGCCTTTCCGTGGAGTGCTTTGAAGGTTGTTAAGCAAATTTTGAATTCTATTCTTTCAGGGCATCGAAGCCAATGAAGGCGATGAAGCCAATGAAGGCGATGTAATATAAACCATCTCAATAAAAAATAAAAATACGTATTTTATTTCGATTTGGTTTAAGGGGAACGGCTGCGGTGCCTGTTTCATACAAAACTAAATTTTGGATTGGAGGCCAAAATACCCGTCCAAACGGAATGATCTATTTTTTTTAAATTAAAGGTTTAGTAAATATCTAGTACGGATGAGAAGTATTTTATTTATTTTTGTTTTAATTTTTTAAGTACGTGCCATGAAAAAAAAAGATTTTCATAATTTTAGAGACAGCTTAGAAAATTATTTGCGGGTTTACCGTACTTTTTAAAAAATATATCACATTTGATATGTAAGTAAGATTTAAACAAATAAAAATATAAATTTTTTTTTTTTTTAAAAGGTTTTTTCGGGTAAAATTTAAATTCTGTATGGCAAATTTGTGTTCCACCGTAAATTGGTCGTTTTTAATCTAATTTAAAGTCCATCTTAATACTTATTTTAATATTGAAAAAATAAAATTGATTTTATGTTTCATATATTTTCAAAGCAGATGGGTTAAAACTTTTTTTAAATCACCGTTGTTAGCCCCTAAATAATTGTTAACCGCTAGAATGCTACGCGGCGCAAAAGCGCTGCGATCATTTGTATCGAAAAATGCGACGCAGCGCAAAAACGCTGCGAGTTTCAGTGTGTTTTTGGTGCTCCGTGGGAGTGGACGTACTCTAACCTCGCGCTTAATTTGTAACGAGAGTGCATTCTTATACATTTAAAAATAACTTTTTCCCGTTTTTTTATATTATTTAAAAAATAATAACCACGTCACGAACTAACGTGCAAAGACAAAAAATCCAAACCAAACCCAGTCATACTGATTTCATCCAATGCAGATACTAATAGTGTGACGATCAAGAAAAAGAAAGGGAATTTTGAATACGAAAGGGTGAAACCAAGCATGATTGATGACTACAACAAATACATGGGAGGTGTGGACGAATCTGACAAAATGTTGTACGTGTATTTGGACAAGCGAAGAACCCTAAAATATTGGAAAAATGTAGTATTCAACATATTTGGAAGAATGGTGCTTAACTCTTATATTTTGTGTGTTTCCAACAGTACCGAAAAAAAATGACCCTGCTCCAATTCACATCGAAAATTATTGAGGATATCGAAAAGGAGTGGATGAATCATAAAAATAGCGTGTCGACACAACCATCTTCATCAAACAAAAAAATTTCGCTGGAAAAATTACCGGGACGTAACTTACGCCAGTGCGGTATGTAGCAACAGAGGGAGTGGGATAAAGCGATCACGCCTTATTTGCGTTCGCTGTAGGAAAGGCATGCATGCTATTTGTGCGGCAAAACATAATTGTTGATCTATTTTTTTTTGTATGTTTTATTTTCAAAAAGAAATAAAATACAATAATATTGATATTTTATGTTTATTTTTTCATATTCATATCAATAAACATTTTTTCTTAATAATGCAAAACGAATTATTA
This sequence comes from Halesus radiatus, assembly GCA_022606495.2. Classification (NCBI taxonomy): domain Eukaryota; kingdom Metazoa; phylum Arthropoda; class Insecta; order Trichoptera; family Limnephilidae; genus Halesus; species Halesus radiatus. The sequence continues at coordinate 94,922 of JAHDVE020011206.1, forward strand.
ATATTGATTGATATTTGTCTAAATTATAGTGTTTTATTTGACACCATTATTTTTTCCTCTAAATTAATCATTATATGTATAGCAATTTTCATACATTTTTGCAAAAATTGCTTAGCACTAAAACGGTTAAAGACGCCTCTAAAATTGCGAAAAATTAATTCCTTTAATGGTCGATATTTCATAAGGTAAAACGAAAATAAATAAAAAATACTTATACTCATCCGTACTAGATATTTACTAAACTTTTAATTTAAAAAAATATGTCATTCCGTTTAGACCGGTATTTTGGCCTCCAATCCAAAATTCAGTTTTGAATGAAACAGGCATCGCAGCCGTTCCCCTTAATTCATTCGTGTACGTTGTATGTATAAGGATACCTAGGTACACCATAAGTTAATTAAAGTTAAAAATAAAACCTAATCATTTCCATGACCCTCGGACAGCATCCGCAAAGATGACATAGGCCCTGAGGAAAATCATTTTCCTCAGGGCCTCCTCCCGTGTGGAGTTAAAGTAATGAAAAAAAAGCACAATACGTATCAAGAGTGGTGGGTGAAAGTCCACCATTCAGAATTGAAACATTGCTTGAAATGGCTTTTAGCCGTGTTTGGTGACCAGATCTGAATAGCCAGGTATTTTCCCCACCTTCCTCTTTCCCTCCACAATACCTTCAGCCTCACAATATTCCACAATTGGGGATGCCATGGTCTCACTGGCTCCAGACGGTTGGGAGCAGTTGGGACTCTTGTGCGGAATTCATATAAAAAAAAGAATTGTAGAAATAAAACCTATTGATAATACCTATCTACATTTTAATTAATCAATAAACTTGTCAAAATTAGAGATATCTTACAATCAAACTGAATATACTCATATTTTCATATGAAGCGGTAACTTGGTGATGTGACATTATAATTTGTGACATTTAAGTTATTGTTTTATTTTTTTGAATATACTCAGTTTTGTCAGACTAAGAATCCTTACGCATGTCTTTTTCTCCTTTCTATCTTCTACTTTCTTTTATAATTTTTCCAATTGTCAGCATTTTAATATACCAATATGTCTACACTAGACTTCATACAAAGTAACTACACTCCATTGGCCACCATGAAACAGGCAGCCGCCTAGTATGGTGATCTAATGTATCTGCTCCATGTAAATGTCTCCATTAAGTATCATGTATTTTATGAATAAATAAATAAAAACAAAACACACAATTGTAAAAAAAAACCGTTATTTGATGAGTGAACTACAAAATAGTGTAACAATTTGTGATGTAAATACCAGCTTACGGAATGTGTGGGAGTACAAGAACCTCTCTACATTCCCAAATAACCATTTTATTACTATTACGGTCCATCCACTGAGAGCTCACTTGGAGGCAGTGGCGGCTCGTGACTTTTGAGCGAGCTAGAGTGCTAAGATCGAAAAATACGACGTTATTTAAGCCGAAAACGATTTTTAATACAAAAAAATGAAATTTTGAAAAAAAAAAAATTTTCGGCTTCAACAACATCAATAACGTCGTAATTTTCAATCTTAGAGCTCTAGCTCACTCTATAGTGACGAGCCGCCATATCGTATTAGGGAGTATCGTGTTAGAGAAGCGAGTTACAGTGGATCTATCAGCGGTATGCCTGCCCTAAGTCAGTTACTTTAAGACGACTGATACAAAACAGTTGCATTTATCCTGAATAGCAAGCAAGATTGCAGCGTGCATATATTATTTAATTGCCATCATAAAATACGCATATTACATCGTACAACGAGTTTACAACCATTATGATATGGACATTGGGCATTAGTATGGTGGTCGATAGAGTTCAAATAATAATAGTAAGTGTAAAGCAATTTAAAAAAATGTTAGATTAGGATATATGGCAACGGATCTCTCGGCGGCAGGGTGTGGAAGGGGCAATGTGACGTAGCTAGCCGGGTGGTGACGTCACAGCGTAGAGACGTCACTGGCGCGCGCCGCCCGTATCGGCTCGCGGCGAGTCAGGCAAGCGCCCAACCGGCGACCACACTTTCCGCTCTCCGCGCTGGGACTGCCCTGTGGAGTTGTGGAGTAGTCTGGATTCTGCGCTCGCCCTGAGCCGAGGAGTGCGGGCTATTAGTATCGCGCGGTGTCAACAAGAGACAACAAACATAATATACATTCGGTAAACAAACAAACAATCATACAAACGCGCCTGACAGCAGCGGAAAAACTTCGATCGATATCCAAATATTGACCAATTCCTCTACTAGTAACTAGGAGACCGCGGGGCGGTAGTGACGTGGCAGAGGCCCATACGTCACAGGTAAAGATAGCGCATAGTGGGGGCATCCACGAGAACACGCTACAACTCACTGCACCAGCTATTTGAGGACCGCGACTTTGGCGAAAATAGCGATTAAATGCAAGCTGCTTGATCGCTATTCTGCTCTTCGAGGTAAATTATATGTACGATTGTTTTATAACACATTTTATTATAAAGTAACTAAATAAAGGCATATAGTCAATACGATCCGTTGTAACTTTTCCACCTTCTTCGTAAAAGATGTATGTAACAGAAAGATAAATGGGGGCGATAGGGGCTTTTCAGGGTGTTTTGTAACATAATTTGACAAAAATCAAGTAACCGCATAAAGGCTATTAGCATATCGCTGATTGGTCCGATAATTACCTCTCCCTTTCTTACAAAAAATGCATGTACCGGAGGAAGGAGAGCTTACAACGGAGCTTTCAGTGGCAGGGTAGTAAAGTATTAACACTACAGGCATACCGCTGATAAGTACGTTGTAATGTTATGTCATAAACAATTCACGAGACAAAAATGTAAACTACAAAGGATCTATCGGTAGCAGGATCATACGCTTTGGACACAATGGGCGATAGAGAAGTGTATTGGGATGTTTGAATCGATCGTCCTCGTTAAATTCTATTGTTAGCGGTACTCCAATACGTGAGGGAGTGGGTTGTGGAAAACTCCCGAGAGTATCGAATTCATAGTTTTAGCACTGAGATGTGGCAGTAGTTTAGGACAATTAATATTGTTATTGTCCATTGCGGGAGTCTAGACAAACAACTCGGCAAATAATGCCAGGACATCAGGTCGCTGGGGTGATGCGATGGCGGGGAGGGGCGTACGGGGGAGGTCACCGACCTCTGGGATCAACGACCACAACATATATTATACAGATACGACATTCCTCAATAAAGCAAAAAACGAACACTGTAATATCCGAATTGAGATTCGTCAAATAACGGAATGGGAATGTTCTCGGTAGGGTGGCACGGAGCGGCGCCACGCCGGAGATAGATCGATCCCTCCCCCTCCCCAAGCTTTAGGCTGGGGGAGGGTGGTTCAGAACTGAGCGGGGGGGGGGGGGGCAGGTAGGTGCAGTGTTTACTGTTTACATGGCGACTAGGCTACCCACTGAACCCGATACGACATGTTCAGCAACTCGAAAAGAACTTTAATTGCCACTCTACCAGAAGTCACAGGACTGCGGTCATTTCGAGGAACAGATAGCCAATGAACAGTTGGGCGGGTCGGAACATCGCCATAGCTACGAACAAATCAATCTGCACTACATAGTACCCTGACTATAAGCAGACAATAAGCTTGTTCGTCACGGTATAACTAGACAAAAACTCATGTAATTTGCACTGCTTTTAGCTCCGGAATTTATAGTTTAATTTATTTATTTAATTTATTCATTGACATTACATTTATATTTACAACAAAATAGTAAATTGAAGTGTAAGTCGGTGTTGTCGTTGTTTTGTCTGGTCGATATAACATAATTCCAAGCTAGACATATTGCCTGTTCTAAGAAAATTAATACAGGTGGGTGTATCAAAATATTAAGTTGTAACGTGTTTTATTTTACAGTTTTCAACAAAACTATTTTCATCTCGCAATATCATTTCCACGATGAGCTATGGAGCTTTAAAACATTAATTTTATCCAATATTACAACCGAGTGTTTTATTTGAATTTAAATTAACCCAATTGACAATCCAGAAAATAAATTGTGGAAAACATGGTAAAGGAAGTAGCTACACCTCAATGGCTTCGATACTTGTGCAGTTCTACGAGTTTGCAGATAATATTATACTTCTTTTTATAGTAGAATCATATGGTAGCTTCCAGTGGCGGCTCGTGACTTTTAAGTGAGCTAGAGTGCTAAGATTGAAAAATACGACGTTATTGATGTTGTTGAAGCTGAAAATGATTTTTATTTTGTTTTTGATTTGATTTTGATGAAATTGAAATTTTGAAAAAAAAAACATTTTCAGCTGCAACAACATCAATAACGTCGTATTTTTCAATCTTAGCACTCTGGCTCACTCAAAAGTCACGAGCCGCCACTGGTAGCTTCGTTTGACTACTTTCTGTTATTGTAAAAATTATTGTAATATCTGTTTTATATGTATTTTTTTAAATTACTAAAAAGGGGCAAAATGCCAAATTCGTTTGTTTCACACTTTTCAAACTGCTGAGTGATGAAACTCGGACGAAAACGGATAGTAAGGTTCCTAGGTATAAAAAAAGTCAAGATTTGCATTTCAATTAGCAATGTCATTTTCATAGTGAGCTTAACTTTGGAAAAATATGTTTTGTGTCAAAAAAGTCAAAACGTTATATCGATGCATATTTTTAAAGCTATCCAATAGGGATTTTGTTTCCAAAAAAGTATGATGAAACCGGGTAGTAAAACTATTGAATTTATAAACTGTAAATACAGGTTAAGAACGCACTTGGAAAGGCTTGGGAGGAGACGATAAGTGGGGTAGACGCGCCACCCCATCATGTCTAAATTGGAACTCTGGATAGATTGCCGAGTGCTGAAATACAGGCGCACGCAGCAGAGTGACTATCATAGTCGAATTCGCGGAATAAAATATTCAATGGGAACATCTAGAGCTAAAAGTTTTTACGCAATATAGTACTAGCACCTGCTATACCAGTTTTAATATCCGGATTCACCCATGATTTAAATACTATTTTTTTCGAAATCGAGACCAATTACACAAATATTAATATGAACACCTTGTTTTTGTTTTTAATACTTCAGAAGTTATTGCTACTTTAATTTGAAAAAAGTTTTAGGTCTCTAAGGCGAATTTCACTTAAAATGGCAAATCCATTGTATAAAAAATACAACATTTTACTAATTAAAAGATATAAACGTACCTTCAAAAGACTTATAATTTTTTTTAAATATATATATTTAAAGGGTGCCGAAGTCGAGATTATAGACAAAAATCACATTTCAAAATATATAAACATGTCATTGCGTGTTTCACATTATATGACTATTAAAAATATGATTTCATTTTTTTTTAAATTACATAAAAATGAAACAACAAATACATACCTAAAAAAAATAGGGAAGTCAAGATTAAACACAAAAATCACCTTTCAAGATATAAACATGTCTACCGCCTGAACGAGTAGCTAAAATCCAATGAAAAAAATAGGGCGCAGAGCCAGTACTGTCAGCAAATGAAAAACGAATACCGCTAAATTTTATTCGCTTCAGATAGGGAGGAAAGTGTTCTGAAGTCTATGTATTTTCAAATATAGGTACAAAAAGTACATTAGGTATGTAAAGAATATAAATTGAAGCAATTAAAGGCAAGCAATTGCTTGCAAGAAAAAACCACAATGTAACAATATGTTGGGATGGATTATAGAAACAATACTGTGCATGCTTGCGTTGACCCAGAAATTAATTGGAAAACAGAAAAAATCATAGGTTCAAAATTCATGAAAATCGTCAGAAACTGGTTGATTTTTCATTTGTACGATGAACAGATATTCTGATTTATACTTGAAATTCTTGACCCCTAGTAATGAATTCTTCGTCGCTCTTTCTCAAAACAGCAGACTAAACAAATATAAAATAAATACATAAATTCAATAGCTCCATCCTGATTACGCGAGGCGTGCGACACACGGTCTAGACAAGGGCGAGCCAGCATTAAGCAATAATTAAACATTAATGGAAAGGTCCGAAATATTATTACTAAACTACAAAAAAAAATATTTGTTGGTCGGGAACTTTCTCGAACGCTGAGGCCACTCTCTGACAATCCGGTAGGGAATCGACACAAACCTCATGCGTGATACCGAAAGGACACTGCGCCATATATTTCAATGGGCGCTAGCTCACGAGTCGCGGGGTAGCGGGAGCGGCGCGACGTACTTCTGTTATACCACAATTCAGTAGCTTCTCGGTAAAAACGAATACAGCAAATCTCTGGCACTGTGTTTCGATCGTATACGCGACATTCATCCTTTGAGTTTAAACATGGAGCGGGATAAGAATTTTCGGCTAATAATGAATATGCACGCCTTTATAACTATAAATTCCTGGCATATGCAGTAAAGGGGACAACGGAGAAAACTTGTTGTGCAATAGGAGGACTTTTATATATGAAGTAACGTGCTGGACCAGTTCTAGACATGTTTTTTTAGACAATCGGTACATTTGCCGTAATTTGAAATCATTTCCCTGGCAACAATAAACCGTCAATGAATGTTCGATGTAGGGGTAGACCTAAACCTCCTCCTTTTTGTCTCGTTCGAAGGAATAAATAGCATACCAGAGCCTCGTCTTCACTTGATTCACTCGATATTTTTCGATTTCTAATTTGATAGATCCGATAACATTCAGTGGTAAATTTGATAACAGAAATCTGCAATACCGACAATTTACTGGCGGCTACAAATCAATGCATTCCCGTCAGAGAGTCGATGGAGGAAATATTGCGATACATTTCCTGCATTTTTTCTGCACCCGGTTTATATCGACTCCCTACAGGACCGTCAGAGAGCGGCCTAAGAGGTGTAAAGATCACGTTTGTAAATATGTACAATAATAAACGCCAGTAACTGCGTAGGTATATTTACATGAATAGAAATTCAGGGGGGTGCACTTCGAGATACTTACCTATGCAGCTCATAGCTCATAGATAATAGAAGCAATAATGATAGACCATGAACCGGTATCAAGCAGCGAGCACCACAAGTGTCGCCAACGTCGTTTACACCTCTTGCAAATTGCATCTGCGTATAGTGGCGGCCCGCCTTTGTTTCTAGAGTCAATGCATGTTTAGAAGATCCTCAGGTATATGGGATGGTTCATATTTTCCTTGCTCAATAAATATATTTACTAACTTATCAAATTTATTTTCGGGTGCAAATACCGAAAATAAAAATTATTATAAACAATGGTGTTCATTGCCATACATATATTTTATTTAAGATGTTATATCTTCAGTATCACTGGTCTGTATAACACTTAACCCTACGCGTATATGTACATATTGCATTTACTTGTTATTTAATGCTTACTTGCACTGTTAAACTACATAATTTTAATATCATAGGTTAACCTTCGCGGGCAATGTAGTAATTCCATGCTTCAGAGTCTTTGCGTCGTAACTACGCATATGTTTTATTGTTTGTTCCATGCTGCACATCTCAATGTTAAATAACAATAATATGAATGCACTTATGATACTACTACGAGTTATAATTATATTGTTTATGAAAATACTGTTATACTTACATAATGTTACCCACTATTCCATGTAAAAGCTCCAATAGGACGGTAATAAAAAAATAAATGACCAAAGGTAGGTTGTGTATACCAATGTATATATGTTCGGGTATGAAATGGGCATCGAGTATTTGAAAATGACTATTTTATGATCATGTTCGGCTGATTATTTATGCCCAACTAGATAAATGAGCGTACAAGTTTCTGGAAATTCATGGAAATTTTTTTGTTTTTATCAGAAATTTTCCACCTTGGAATTTTTTTGTACAATTACTTCTTACAGTTTATTGTTCTTAGGGTAGGCACGGCTTTTCAGCTTTTATGAACTGCACGCCACTGGGTACAGATGTTTTATCTTTTCTTCTATTATATAGAGAACAATGTCCAGGGCGGGTGGTGTTTTTCTTTTCCATACAAATCTACAGTTTTATTCCGAGCTCGATGAAATTTTGCAAACTTGACCTTCGAAACAAGGGGAAGGTCGCTGTCTACGTGAGATTTGTAAAAACCACCTACCACTCCCCATCCCCCTTTGCCACCCCTTCAAACAGAATTTTGGTACTTATTGATGAAATTTGGATGACGTTTAAAATAAGAGGGAAATTACTGGGTTAGGGATAATACATGAAAAATTTACTCAAAACTGTATATGACCACGGGCAACGCTGGGTACTTCAGCTAGTATAATATAATAGTGAGGATCTTATAAACGTGTGTTGACTTCTACCTACACACAACACGCATAATTTTCATTGGCTCTGCCGGTTTCATAGTCCATGCAATTTGGTCATAGCTCGGCGACAGTCGGCGCGCCTCGATTCCACATCTCCATTTGTTTATATTAATTACAGTAGTCAATGTAGATATCGCGGATTTAAATACATAGTAAATTATTTTGAGAGTTGTCTTTTGACCGCCTGCAGAGATAAACATGTCAATCTATAATTAAACAGTTAAAAGTGGTCATGATAGTTATTGAATTCCCTCCCGTTCAGTTGATCGACGTCTGTTGTATTGAAACTAGTGTGCCGAGATTACGCGTCCGTGTATTTTTACCGCCGCCAGTCGATACATCCACCGGCTGCTATGGCTTCCGCCCACGGCCCCCCGCCACCGCCCTGCACCCCTGCCGCGAGGATGCAGGTGGCCCGCCTAGGATGACTTAACGTACCCCGTACTCCTACCGAGGACGGGGTGAATGGATCTCTTCGGGATGTTGGAAGATGAAGTCGGACCAAGGGCCGATTAAGGATTTAGAGTACAGAGGTGGTTACAGGTAATGATGTGGAACCGGAAATATTCCCCGACCCAATTATAAGTAAAATTGGGAATTTGATAATTTAAAAAAAAAGTTCACCTTTCCGGCGCTGTAAGTCGTTATATACAACACTTACAAACAAAACGCACGAACGTAAAATGTAACCAATGTTATCTTCTTTAGTTTGTCTTACACACTTTTGTTGTAGGATTAACCGTTTAGGAATTATTTTTTTTAAACAATTTTTGGCACCTTTCATCCAAGATGGCGGCTAACCCGATGGTCACACAAGGTCGAAAACTTTATAATATAAAAACAAAAATCTTTTAACCCACCTTTTGCATGGCAAAAACCCCTGCTGACTGGAGTAAATACCGTGCCGTTAATATTTTGTAATTTATTTAAATCAAAGTTAATAATACTCGTCAAGCCCAAGTTTCAATCTTTTTTCCAAAACTCTTTTTTCAAAAAACAGTATTGAAAAGGATTATATTTTAAGTAGGGTAGAAATTTAAAATATCCGTAAATCATTATAGAAATGACCATCGGCGTGAATTGCTCTATGACTAAATATAGGCTGTATGTAGTTTTTCAAGTTCGGGTGAGAATTGTGGATTGAATATTTGAAAATGACTATTATGTTATCATCTGATTGTTATGGCCAACTGGATAAATGAGCAGTACGGAGAAACCTGCCAACAGAGGCAACCAAACTACTTGTCAATTCGTACGTTGTGTCACGTCTAGATTACTGCAACGGAATATATGCAAGTCTCCCCAAATACCAAATTAACAAATTGCAATCAGTATTCAACGCTGCAGCAAGACTCATCACCGGCGTATCTAAATATTCTCACATTTCAGAGCGTCTCAAAAATCTCTACTGGTTCAAATAATAATTGGATGATTTGTATAGCGCCGTTTTTGTGAAAAATCACCTCAATGTCCTGAAAGAATCCAGTTCAAGCTCTGCTGGATGGTATTTAAGTCACTTAACGGAATGGCTCCGGCTTACTTATCAGAACTGTGTATTCCTGAAAATACCAATTCACGCAAGGTCAGCAGCGTCATCAGCTATCGGGAAATTGAAGGAACCAAAGCGCACACCTAATACTAAGTTCGGTGATCGTGCTTTCGGAGTATCAGGACCTAAAGCCTGGAATGAACTGCCGCATAATAATATTCGGATGATTTTTATAGCGCCGTTTTTGTGAAAAATCACCTCAAGGGCGCTTTACAAATCTTACTTCCTATTCTTACATTATTCCTATATTAAATCTATGACATTTTTTTTTGGACACTATCATTACACATTATTTATATAAAGGATGCAGTTAAATTATCAAAACTAAATACGGCTTGGTCTAAGTTTTCATACATGTTTAATTGAAAAAAAAAATAATAGAAGCTATCTGTATTTATTCCTTACGATATATTGCAAGACGCTAATACGAATGATAGGATTTATGTGAAGTTGGGCGGCGGGTGAGGACGGGGGCCGGGGGTACTGATCCTATCTTCCAATCTTCTTTGTCTTTGTTGGTGACTCCCCTGGGCTGCGTGACGGGACGCTCGGTGTTGGTTTGCCCATACGCCAGGTGGCGCTCGTCGGCCGGCTTCAGGATCTGGAAAGACCACATCAGCGTGTCGTCTATTTCTCGCCCCAGCCGGTGGTATCCTTGTGGGGGGTGGACCACAGCAGGCCGCGGAGCAGCCTTCTCGGGCACGTCCGTGGGCCGCATGATGCACCGGATCTGCTCCGTGAACTGGAGGTCAGAACTCAGGTCGCTGTGACAGCAGAAGATCTTCTCGTCAAATGTTTTTATTTCCTATTGCGCCTTTCTCGGTAGCCACGAAATCTAATTTTGCGGATTGCAGTTGTGGTACAGGGTTCAAGGTTATACAGCGATATCTTTGCAGCTTATTAAAGGCTCCAAAATAGCACATTCACCATTAAGTTTGAGTTGTCTAGCTCGTATACGATATTGTTTACAATCACCACAGTTCAAAGAATAACATTGTAAATCATTCTTTTTGGGACACTTTTAACAAGCAAAAAGGTCTTTTAATAAGCACATGTGTCGAACGCTTCGACCGACCGATGCTTTTGGGTTAGTTTAGAACAACGTGACAGATTTGAAGTTAAAATATTTGGGTTTTTATTTGATTTTTTATTATAAACTTGATTTAAGCCCGAAACGGCCACACTAAAATTATATGATTTTTATAAATGTAACCTATAAATTATTGCGGTTATTTTACGCTACTTTAACACCGGAAAAATTAAGAACTAAGCAATATTTCCCAGATAAACTGGAGCGCTTATAAAAAGCTGCCGGCTGCTGCGAGAGCGCCAAAATATGACTTAAGAATTGTCAAAGACTCGACAGAATTCAGAACTAAACATAAAACTCATCTTTTCAGACAATCGTATCCATAAATTGAAGAAATGCACCCGTAAATTGCTTAGCTAGGCTAGCCGATTAGTACTTACCTAAAGTCATTAAATAGAAAAAGTTTAAAAATTCACGCATAGGTGCGCAAATGCGTCCACAGCACGGAACACTGTAAATAACTAAAAATGTAAAAATAAATAAAAATGTTAATATCTATTAAGAGCTTCTTACGCTTTTTAAGGTCATTTTATAAATATTTTCCAGTCCTAAAAATTATAAATATTTCAATAAATACCAACTCTTCTTGTGCCACCAATCTTTTAATAAATGTAACATCAATAGAAAAGGAGGATAAAATAGCAACTGTAAAACTATCATCTCTATACTTAAATTTTCTAATAAAAGTGTGTTCGTCTGAAGCGACCTGCCAGCTGCAGCTGCAGGTAAGCATGTTTTTCTGGATCTGTTTCTATATAATTAGATAAAGAATAGGAAGTAATATTTCAACAGCGCCCTTGAGGTGATTTTTCACAAAAACGGCGCTATACAAATCATTCAATTATTATTATTATTATCATGCAAATTTCTTACTAAATTCACGGAGAAAATACATTTTTTACAAAAAAAATATTCTGTAATAGCTTTGCCGAGGATTTGGCGTAATTTTAATCAGACATAAATATCGTTGGATTCGTTTAGCAACGTCATCATTAGCCGCTTTCAAGTCAACTGTTAAGAAGATTTAAAACTCTTAACCCATCATATTGATTTAAATTGGGTGGTGTACTCCGTATATAAATTTTCCTTAATTCGATTTTTTTTCGTTAATTTGATTAGTAGATACTATGTTGTTAATACTTCTTTCTTTATGAACAATGGTGTGTTTGGTCTATAATTAGTGATAGCATCAGCCTATGTATAATATTAATATCATTGTGAGTGCATTGATATGAATCAATGACAGACCTATATAATGAAAGTTTCTTCTAACGGTTAATTGTTCTTAGGGCGGGACAGCTTTTCAGTCTTTATGGACTGTATCCCACTGGAAATGTTTCTCTGACAGAATGAAGGTGTACATAAACTCAAAACTCCGGAAGAGTGTTTTAACGCTTCTCACGTTCAGATTTTCAACTCAATTCTTACTTAGTTAATTCGTCCTTGTGTGTGTTTTTTTTTCACGATAATTTTCTGCTGCATAGTTAAGTGTAATGTCCATAGTATTATAGGAAGAACTCTGAACGAATGATGCACAGTTCGGTAGATTTAATGGCGGAGCGCAGTAGAGCGAGGCAAACTAGTCCCGCTTATGAATCGAGCTGACAAAAAAAAATAGAAACCAAAATACGACTCAAGTAGGAGCTACAATTATTACGGACTGTCTACTTTACTATGCAAGTATTATTATGGACTTCGCCACTGTATATGACTGTGGAAATAAAGACAGACGGACGGTCCGCGCTCCACTTTCCGACGAAAAGCGCGTAGTTTGTATTGTAAATTGTAGCATTCGGCGACCCACATTGGCGGGGCATTCCTCTCGACGCGCGCCCGCAGCGGGCACTCGCCACGTCGGGTCCGGACTCCGGACGGGTAGGCCGGAGGTTCGTGACCCCCGTACAGGCATTCCAGATGCCGCGCCGGTCATCTCTGCCAGTCAATAGTCACTATGATCCTGCTGCTGAGAGGTACGTTTTAATATATATTTCATTACATGCGTCGTTTATAAGAGAAAGATTATTAGAACGGAGTTGAGTCACTATGGTCCTGTCGGTAAGAGGTCCGTTTTACCATCTCTTTCTGATTTTATATGCATCGTTTATGGAAAAGGTGGGAGGTACCGGAAGCTTTGCCACTATGGTCCTACCGCTGAGAGCTCTGTTGTAAAGTATATTTCTATTGTTACATGCGTCGTTCATATTGGATAGGTTCCACGTAGCAAGGGCAGTGATAAGTGGTAACTAAATGTTTAAAACCAACAGTTTACATAAAAAATGAAGTAAAGTATAATAAATAAGTGATATAAATTTGACCATTTGCAGGTTTCCTCACATCCCCACATCCCCACATGGGGGGTATTATATATTAATGAATCTAGTGATTTTGGAAGAAATCAAAATAAAATTAAAAATATGTACAAATAAAGAAACATACATTTAAAAGTTACATGTAATTTTTTATGGGGTGTGAAAAGAAATGGGGTAGGGGGGGGTCGATCTAGTATTTATGTGTGATTTTATAGGAATAAAATAACAAGAAAAATAGTGTATATAAAGAAGAAAGTTGATAGACTGGTGGTGGTAGTAGGGGGTGATTAGGTATCTCAAGTTATAAAGGCTCATTTAGTTAATTTTAAGTCACTGTCGGAGTATGGAAACAAGTGGGCGAAAATACCCAATTCATTAAAAGTAGGTCCTCGCATTGTCTATTTTTAGAAGGAGATAGAGATACCGTTTTCGCTCCCCTGTGAGACGATATCCTTGCGCCTCAAACGCAAGCTGACTACAGTGTGGTTCTCTGGTTCAAATTCTCAATTTCACCATTTTACAGAATAAGTTGTCATTTAGTTTCAAACATCACATGCTTTTTTATGTGCGGTAAGTGTTTTAATGGAGTTCTTTATAAATTATTAGATGTAATATTAAAAAAAAATCATAATTTGACCGTGTAATTCCAGAAGGTGTAAATCTTTCTATGTGTAATTTCCCCCTGTATAATTCTGGCAGTTTAATATTGGTACGTGAAATATATGTCTGTGTAATTTCGTCCTGACACCATTTTATTTCTGTATGCATCGCAACATCTAAAAGAAATCTCAAAATAAAAGTATTTCAATCCGTACCAATAAACACTACAATCATGGAGCAATGAATAATGTACCTTAGTGTGGAATGTGAGGTAAGCGAGGGAACGATTTCATTGTATTGACTCCACACAGGAGACCTTGAAGCTTACCTCAGGGCAGTGGCGGCTCGTGACTTTTGAGTGAGCTAGGAGTGCTAAGATTGGGGCAGTGCCCCACCTACCATCTCCACTAATCTTCACACAAAAAAATGATATTTGAAAAAAAATAATCTATTTTGACTTCAACAACATCAATAACGTCGTATTTTCCAATCTTAGCGCTCTAGCTCACTCTAAAGTCAAGAGCCGCCACTCCCTCGAGACTTATATCATCTTTGAGGACGCGGTATGAAGTGTCCTTTCAAGAAATAAACTAGTGAACGAGGTAACGGGAGGGGGAAAATAAGACACCTGCAAATCATTTCAAATAACGACTGTAAATGTGTACTCACGTTATGTCTTCAACACTTACCCGGAGAACGTGAACCGAGTTTACGAGTCCATGTTAAAATGATTAGGGTGTTTTTTTTAGATTGCTTTTACTTTCAGAATACTATGATTGCATTAGTGTTATTATGTAGGTATATTGGAACTAAACATGTTTGTAATCAGAATAAGTATCATAAAAAACGTTGGGTCAAGAGACGTGCGATGAAGTGTAATGAATGTGGTGGGTACCTTCTACTGTAAAATATAATTTATCAAGAAGAAAAAAGATTCTACGCAAAAGTGGGTGATTCCTCCCTCCTACATGTAGGATTCATTATTTCTTTCCTAAAAAAGATTCCTCACACAGCATCCCCAAAGATGACTTAAGCTGTGGAGAAGATTATTTCCCCAGGGCACCTTATGTGGAGTTAATATTTAAATATATACATATACATTTACAAACATTTGTTACAATTAAAATATTTGCATATTAATCGATAGTTAGTGGGTCATTGTGGATAATTTCATCCTTCGAGAACGGAGCGAATCGTAATACACCACCATGCGTCTTTTTTTTCATTCTGTCAAATGACGCGTATTGATATTATTCAGGTGTTTGGTTGCAGTGGCGGATGATTGACAGAGCGGCCGGGGTGGTCGGTTGGGGGGGCGGAGCGGCGCAGGCGCGCGCGATGTGGGCCAAGGTCGCCTCGCGCCCGCCCCCCGCCCGGCGCGCCACTGACCGCCGCGCTAATGGAGGGCCGGCTGCTCCCGAACTCTCTGCTCTCTGCTCCCGACTGTCCAGGAATTCCGGCTGGAGGGACGCGCCGCACGCGGTAACTCGACTGGAGGATCACGGACGCGGGTCATAACTACAGGACCTCGTGATTTTAAAACACTAAACGATTTCGCATTTTACGAATAAACCTCAACGAACACGTGACAAAGTTTATAGGTATTTGTGTATAAGATACTTTTATTTTTATTTATTAAAAATATATTTATTTAAGGTTCTAATCCAAATAGGAAGGGTCCTCCGCAGTGGGAATGGTGTTTGGAAGAATATTTCAAATCTATGCTGTTGGAAGCGCTATGTAGTTTTTTGTGTTACCGCTCAAGAGTTTCAAGTGCCAGGAGTTAGGGAGATTATGGCATTTCCAATATTGGGGAATTGAAGAAAATGGATAAAAGGAAGGAAAACGTTGGTTAGTCAATTATTCTAACAATACATTGACTTTCCCTTCAGGTGCTAGAAAATTCCCCGAGCTCCGGTGCTGTACACTCAGTGTACAGGGTACACCTTTAGAATTTTGTAATTTTTTTATGTTGGATAATAAAAAATATTTTACATTTATTAATTGTATAAATCATTTAGTACAAATATGTACATAAGTAAAATATTGTTTATAAGTGCAGGTTACGACGAAAAAACATTGTCCGTAAAACGCATCATACGTCCATTACAACCGGCAGACCGCCGGCTACTACTGAAGATCGTGGTACGGTGACCGAAACCAAGTACACCCGTCGAACAATTTTTTCCCGATTTTCGACAAAACATTTTATCTGTTGCGTTCGATAAAAATAAAATACGAACACTGTTTATTATGTGTGCAGAGATATTGATTGACGTAATTAGAGACATGTCAAATCAGTTGACAGCACCGGCAAGGAAGGGTAAAATGCTGATCTCCCGTGAGGAAGATACTAAGAGTATTTTCTAGTCTGTTTTAGAGATTGCTACAAAAACGAAATGAAAGTTGGCTGAGATTTATAATTTTAGCTGTAACGGCCGGCATTATAGCGCGTGAATGTTCTATCGAGGCATGTAACAAAATAACCGCACCCACGACCACGAGAGGGGTGCGGAGAGTGGAGGACTCGGGAACTCCCACCAAGGTGACTGCTGGCAGTGCTGACTGCCTAGAGACGGGCAGAGGTAGAGGCCTGCCGAACACCGAAGTAGGCGCGGGTCAAGGATGCCACGCGAGAACAGGCAAGAAAAAACTAAAAATGTCACGGCCCCCTGCGTGCACTTTACCTTGGGTGCATTAGGATACCGCAAAATAATATAATACGGTCGGTATACTCGCGCGTCGGTGAAAGTCCGGGCTCGCTCGGACATTCGGGCTCGAGTCGGGGCGACCCACTGACACACAGTCACTGTGGCAATTAAGAGGCCCATCAAAATGTGATACGCGGACGGACGCATTGCCGAATTAAAAACGCCGCGTTTTATTTACTATCTTCGCGAATGAAGCAGCGTGCGAAAACGTCGTGATTTGGTTCTGTCTTTACAAATGAAGCTGCTTAAGGTGGGGTTTTAGTTGTCTTTGCGAATAAAGCTGGCATGTTAAAAAGTGGGGTTTCATATCCAGATTTGTGAATGAGTGGTAGATATTCTCAGTATCGCCCTGGAGAAAGAATACCATTCAGGATCGACACGTCGCTTCACACGGCTTTAGGCGTGTTTGGCGACCAGACCTGAATAACCACCGACTAAATCTGAATAGCCTGATACTTTCCAATTTTCATTTTCTCATCTCCTTCCCTTCAGCATCATAACATACCCGATTGGGGATGCCATAGTCCCACTGGTTCTTGTCAGCTCTCGTACGCAATTCACATAAAAAAATAAGCAATAATAGGGTATGCCGTAATCCACTGGCTCCGAACGGCCATTATGCGGAATTGACATAAAATTTAAAAATGAAGATGCATATATTCTTATATATAAGGAAATCTTTCCCAACAGAGTGGACGTGAAGTGGAAAGAAACGAAGAATGGAAGAATGTACTATGTACGCAAACTTTCTAGGCTGTCTAGGGGGGGTGGGCGGTGGAGGGGCGGATTTCCGCTCGCCTAGTTCCTTTCTCTTTTCAAGCGGCGCCCACAGACTACGCAGACGTCCACAGTCCACACCAGCCCAAAGTCCCACCAGAAGACAATTTAACCTGGACTGAAGATGCCACCGTCAATAACGATGGCTCACTGATGGTTACCGAGTAATAAATACACAGATTTGTGAGTTTTTGTTAAGTATTTCAAAACACGGGTGAACTCCTCGAGTATAAGACTAGACATACAATTTGATCAATCAACAAATAAAGTCACATCTCATCTTCATCTCGTCCTATTAGGGTCGGGACCCATCGCCTCCATAGTACTGTTTTTATTTTATTAAATACCATGTGCGGCTTCAACAGCCTTTTTACATATCGATTGGTAAATAGGTTAAAATCATTTAAGCCACAAAATGAAAACTTTACAGGGACGATAAAAACGAATATTTTACTATTTTTAAACTAAAAATATTTTTTTTTCCTGAAGCAATATAAATTATGTATATTTATAAATATTATGAGATGTGAGGTTTCACCGATAAAAAAAACTACAAAAAATGGTTTACTATGAATTAGTTTTAGCATGAAAAATGCCCCTTTTCAACTAAAATGATTTTACTATTATACTGTGCATTGAAAATTATTCAATCTGACACCACTTAAAAGCAACATTGCCAAAAATTGTTGCTTGAAGGTTTTTACCTATTTACAGTCGATGTTAACTCACGTTGAATCAGTCTATGTTGGGTGCATCTACTGTGGAAAGTAGTGGACTGAGTGAATAGAATAGAATTCAATAGAGTTGCGTGGCGTCTATCCTCTACCGACGCCTGCGGGAAAACGGCGTCGTGGTTAGTTAGGTTGTAGCCAATAACGCCATGGGGGTGAAATGATTGCATCGGTTTACTTACCTATACACACAGAGACCTACACTATCGCGTATTTTCATATATCCAAGGTCGCGAACTGAATGCGATGGAATTCGGGAGATTTATCAAAGAAGGAAAGAATATGGCGGTAATTATAAAAGAAAATAAGCTTACTAACTTATAAAATCATTGTAAGGCCTATGTTATTATGTGAACT
This sequence comes from Halesus radiatus, assembly GCA_022606495.2. Lineage (NCBI taxonomy): Eukaryota > Metazoa > Arthropoda > Insecta > Trichoptera > Limnephilidae > Halesus > Halesus radiatus. The sequence goes on from JAHDVE020011206.1 coordinate 113,339, forward strand.
CATATCCACCGCTGAAGGCCGCAGACTAAATAAGATGGAATTCGGGGGAATTATCCATAAACGGACGGAAGGATGTCCACTGATGCTAATTTCATTCATCTGTGATTGATTGCTTCAAGACCCCTCTTACCTACACAAACTTACAAGGCATCATATGACATTACGCGAATGATCATAACCAATGCTGATGGTAGCGGACTGAATTAGATGGAATTATCCAAAAAAGGAAAAAACGATGCCACCTGCCAAGGTTGAAGACTAACTGAAACAATATACGGCTGCTTCAAAAGCCTTCTTGCTTATAAAATCGTCGAGAAAGCATCCCGCGATAGCACGCGTGTTCATATTCATTACTGAAGGCCGCTATATGAATGAGATGATTCAGAGTTCTTCGCGTAGCCAATAGAATCTAAGCAACGAGCGTCACTCGTGATGCGCTGTTCCATTATATCCGATACGCTGACGACACTCGCGGAATACGTAAGTACTCTACGACACACAAACACTAGGCCATAACACACCGACTTCAGAGCGGTGAGAATGCTTACGCTACATCAATGCAGTAAAGGTGGATAGATCTGGATGACTCGTGATCGATTAAAAGAAAAATAAAGTAGATGGACTTACCGGCATCGATGAGTTCGGGTGAGACGAGCCCCATGAGGTCTGGCTCCTCGCCGTACCAGAAGATCCATAGCTCCTTGGCGCTGTCGAGCGAGAGTGCGGGCGGAGGGGGCGGCGGGGGCGGAGCGGGTGGCGGCGCGGGCAAGTCGGGGTCGGGCGGCGCGGGCGGGACGTGCGCCACGCGCCGCCACACGCACAGCACGTCCCCTGCCAGGCAGCGCGCGTAGCTGCTCAGCACCGGGTCCTCTAGCGGGGAGGGTGCCGGCCCTCCCACGCCTCCCACCCCCAGCACGCCCAGCCCGCCTAGCCACGTCAGTTTACGCCACTTGATGCCACATAGTTCGGTCTGCAACAAACAAACAAGCACACCCTCGATTAGTCTTCCTACATTACTACATTTACATTGTTGTCTTTAAAAACAGCCCCGCATATTTTAAAAGGCAAATTAGCCGTCTTCTATCATGTCATGGAAAATAGTGGATCTGTAACTTGCTTTTTTCTTTGTTTTCAAAATGTTTTCTTCTCTTTCTGGATCTTATATTGTGTTTTATGTCCGATTTTCCCAATTTCTTTTTATTATTTAGAATGAGATAACTAAACCAAAAACCATGCATCCTGTGAATATTTGTAACTGATTTGTTTTAAGATTTACGCACATCCAAATGCTTTATCAAAATGATAATGTTAATACGGTACTCTGGAAATGTTCCAAAAGAATAAATAAATAAATTGTGTACCTAATAAGAAACCTGTAAAAACCGGTCAAATATCTTTCACTATAGAAAATATACTCTATTTTTATTGTAAACTGTTGGTGTCCTTAACTGATCAAAATCACATACAAAGGATTTAGCTCATGGGCTAGCCTAAAAGCTATTTCTTACGGCTAACCTAGAAAATCGCACAAATGAAGTTAAGTAGATAGCACACTCCCAAGGGATAGGTTAATAGCGCATACTGAAAAGGGACCATAACAATTTAAGGGGTAGTTAAAGTAGCACATCAAACTTAAACAGGCCACTGAAATGCTTCTACCTGCAGCTTTCAGCAGTTAAAAGGACAAGCTGGCCCATTCAAAAAAGAAACTAATGCATTATCATAAATCGTACTTACTACTCTTCTAGTAGTAGCGTTAGCTTATGCATATAGACAAATAACATAACTGGTATAAAACACGTGTTTTGTAAAGTAGTATGGATTTCATTGAAAATTATTTTGTTGTTACTATTATGAAAAACAATAGAAAAATGATTAAGGTTTTTTTTTTTAAATCTGTGATCTTTTCGTTGGTAAAATTAATTGAAAAACCATTAGTCCTCGGAATGCGTAGTGGCGTTTCTTTTTGTAAACAAGAAACTTCCATAATATTCCACGCTATACATGTTAAACTTTTCATTTATAGCATGGAATACTACGAATTAGCAAAAAGTCTACTTAGTAGACGGGTTTCCAACTTATGGGTTGCGGCCCCAAACGGGGTATCGATATACAGATTTGGGCTGTGGAGGTTGGGCCGTTTCGAACATCAATATAATGTATGTTTCGTCTGGTCCGACCCCCGTATAAGTAAATACAGTTGAGGTAAGTGGCCGTGTCAAAACATCGCGGGAACGTCATATTGCCATTTGCGCGGAGAGGCGAACACGTCCGACACACCTATAAAATTAAAACGATTATTCATACTGAATTTACCAGTACAGTACTTGTTTTTGGTCCTCTCTCGCGGTTAGTCGTTGCCGCAAACCAGTACACAAGAAAATCCAAAGGTCTAATAATTATTGTCGATCGTCGTAAATTTATTCCCAAAAATAGCACCATGCATTTTCAGTCAGTCAGCTGAGTAACCGCCCAACTCCCCACCACCGGCCCTAACTGTCCAATACCTGTTTTTTAATGTTTTATGGAAAAGGAGAGAAGAAAAAATGTACATTTTTACTCCAAATAAGCTGAGGAATCGCTGGTGAAAGTTTGTTGGGTATTTGGTAATACATACAGTATGTTTCACAGCAGCGGTAAGTTCTAGTTGTTAGAGGATCTTAACGACCACCAAATAACACGCAGAGAAGTCCAACCGCCGATATTCATTGTAATCTTCTTTCTGATACACGCGCGATTGATGAGAAAGAGGCAAAGGTTTTAACGGAGCTATCAGTGGTTTGCGCATTGAAAGTGGCGCGCATGGAACCTGAATAGCGCGTAAGTCGTGATTCAAAGAGAAATATGAACTCTGATCTTGCCAGCACCAGAGGACGGAACCCATTCTTTAAAACACATTATTTTGTTTTTCATATCCTTTTATTTTGAAAACCACATACAGAAATCTCCGTTTCGTCTAAAGATCAAGGTCAGGTGCAGCCTTATTACGCCGACCATTTTAGACAGCCATTACATCATTAAATTCATACGTAGTTTTTAGTGGAATCCTCCCATCCTTGAATAACCTCCATTTATTAATAAAAAGCATGTCTACCGACGGTGTCTGTATTATTTTTTAATCGAATGATCTGCGCGACAAACTCAAAAATCAAACATCACGACATCCACAATGGCAGAGATCTTTAAAATAAGAATTAATGGAGGGTGAAAACTTGGAAAGGGTTAAAATAAGATAAAGTACTTGGGAATAATATTAGACTCAAAGATAACTCTTGAAGAAAATGACGATTTTATTGCAAAATAATGGCTAAAAAGGTGTCTTTCTTTGGAAGAATTTAGAAAAATGTCGATAAAAAAAAAACAAATTACTTATCTATAAAACAATTGTTGCACCATACGTAGACTACTAGAAAATGAGACAAATTTTAAAGCGTAATAAATACAATTCAATACAGAAAATGCTCAAGGAATTATAGATATTAGATGTTTTATTTATGTATTTAACGATTTACTATTATCACCTTACTATAGAGACAAACTACATTACAATAAAGACTTCCACACACAAAATCGTTTACTGTATAGAGGCATTAAAATGTACAGCTGCCATCCCTGTGAAATAAAAAATGTACCCAGGTTAAGCATATTAACAGTAAGACGTAAACAATTATGTATGTAATAAGTATTAGAAATAAGCAAAATGTAAAAATATACTAGTTTATACTAAACGACGCGAAGTGGAACTATTTTAAGTTAAATAAATAAAAAAATATATAAAAAAAAGAAAAAAAAAAGTTTTTTGAGATTAAAACAATGGAAGATAATATTCACAAATCTTGAATTTGAGATATGATATCGATGAAGATGACACAAATTGAACTTGTCTCATTAGCTAAGTCGGTTGAGCGCTACCCCGGATAGGCAGAGGACCTGGGTTCGAGTCCCAGATGCGACTGAAATATTTTTAGTTTCTGTCCTTTTATCCGGTTTCATGTTTCATTTAGGTTATGTTAATATTATCTTCTTCAATGATTGAAAAAAAAAGTGATTATTTTTTTGGGTCGTGTGGCGGGAGTTGAACTTGTAACGTCCAGACCGAAAGGGGGCCGCTGAGTTGGGAAAAACTAACGGAAGAAAATATCTATAGTTGCATAATATTAAACGATAATCGACTATAACAAAGAAAGGGAAAATTGAATAAATTATGCCGTTAGCAAAATGCGAGGTAGAGTCACTCGGTATTTTAGAAATTTCACACAATTTGAATAAACTAGAGCGGCTTAAAAAGTGTTAGAATTTAGTTCTTATGAGGCAGGTCGGTCGGTTACCAAACATGTGCGAATGTCTCAAGGATAACTACATTTGTAGCCGGCTCGAGATGGCAGACTCGTTAGCGGCCGGGTACAGCCGAGTCACCTGCTTTCCGTATTGTTTCAGCGTCAACCAACCTGATTCCCCACCCGCCCAGGGATCACATCGACAGGAAAAAACAATACAGGTACCGTACCGCCGATAGATCCGTTGGAACATCTCCCGTGTTCCTCATAAAAATGGATGTATTTATCCTTTTTGATAATGGTTAATCAATGACCGGTCAGTGGCTGAGTTGGCATCGCTTCTGGGTCCCGCCCAAAAGCCGTGAGTTCAATTCCTCGGTTGGCTAAATAATCCATCACGACACAAGCAACATCTTCCACTTAGTGTGATGGTAGTAAGAGATTTCAAATATTGGTAGGTTATTACAGCGCCCTTGGGGTGATTTTTCACAAAAACGGCGTATACAAATCATCCAATTATTATTATTATTCGTAACCAGGGTATGTTTGTCTTTCTTCAAAAAAAATATATAACTGTGTTACAATCAATTTATTTCGCGTATGGGTGGTGTATGACAAAATTAAAAACATACCACCAAACGCCGCACGCCCGTATTATTGCGGTCGAACATTTTACATAAAATTACATAATGCAATAACTTACACTTACAGTAAAAGAAAAAGAGAAAAATAGAATTGTTTAATTTTATTACAGTATGAAAAGGGGGTGTAGACGGTCAAGTCCGGGGATGCCATGTTAGATAACAGCGGATTTAATATTACGACAGCAGAATACAAATAATCCGCTGTTCGTTCAGTCCTCCTCGCATAGGCATCCATTCTTGAAGATCTCAGCTATATGGATGTAATAGGAGAGCTTACAACGGAGCTTTTAGTGGCAGGATTGTAATAATTAACCCAGTCAAATAAGGATTTTAGGACGGAATAATTCCTATAAAGCTTAAGTTAAGCGTGTTACTCCGCAGTTTATACAGCGTTATCCCGTAAATGAATTAATTGTTAACCCATTTCTCGAGAGAGTTCACGAAAAAACGCATACAACCAATCTTGTACATGATCATTTTTCTATAACTTTTATGAAGACTTTATCGACGCACGTTGAATAGGGGACGACTTATTTGCGAAAAAAAAACAATTATGATGACCTTAGACCTTATCTCAAAGTGCTCCGCTGATATTTTTATAAATACTTATTTATAACACCGAAACGCACGTGTAAACAAAAAATCAGCTTTGTAGGAATTATTCCGACCTTCGGGAATATCTCTCGTCTAATTGGACTGGGCTAAATATCGCACTCCAGCAAATACACTGCCATAAGTTTAAATAAATTGGGTGTTTCCGTTTTGAGCTAAGGACTACGTTTGACGGTACCTTTGCAAGAAAACTCAACAACAACTAAAAATACAAATGTCAAACTAACATGGTTTTAACAGTAACGTCTTTTTAGACAAACTGTTTTGTTATAATTGAATTTGGGGTAATAAGCCGTGTTGCATTAGGGCAGATGATAGGCACTGCAAGGCTTTCCGAAACGTTGACTAGAGGAGGAAGCACAAGACGGCTTTTTACCACAAAATTCAATCAACGTAAATTATTTTCGGCCGTGAAAACCTTAAATCATATCTAACTTGTTTGAATTCTGCTAAACTGTCGTAGCATAACAGTGTTGTTATGTATTATATCTAACCACTATTCAAGATAACATTGTAAATAATACACAAATCATGAATTATCTTCATACGGGGTGTTAAGAAACCAGATATTCCCGACTTTTTTTGGAGTAAAATTTTAAGAAATTTTCGTTTCCGGCGACAAATTTATTTTAAGTTGATTCGCCTAAAACATAAAAATTCAGTATGTATTCGACATTTAGGGTCGAGGTATATATATATGTGTATGTGTGTGTATGTGTGTGTAAGTGTGTGTGTGTGTGGAGGGGGGGGGGGGAGGTTAATTTGGTTAAGTGACCAGTGACATGAGAAAAAAATCATTTATATTTATAAAGTCAGGCACATTGTTTAACAACCTGTATGAATTGACATTGTGTTTAATTCGTACAACTCCACTTTTTAAAAATTCAATGTAAATAAATTTAGCAATGTTATTAAGTTCTGCACGTATTTTAGTTTTTATTATTGTGACAGCTGTTTCGGCGTTCAAAACTATTTTCAAAATATTATTAAATATATTTTCACGTTTCTATACAAATACATAGATAGCAAACATGCAAAACTTCAAAGTGCATATTATCTCACTTTGAGATATTTTAAGTTGCGGCACTGAGCTGCGCGGGTTTGCACCGTGTTAATATAACATTACGATCTTACGTAGAACGGTACACTTGGGAGGCGCAGATCTGTCATGGTGGCAATACTGCATGGGATTGCATTTGAATGTGCAATGCGTATCAGTGACGGGCCATTCCGCTATCTTGTGATCATTGCCTCCTCCTTTGACACGCTATTACGCCCTGAAGCTAAATTCTAGCTCTGTATGCCGAGGGGTATTAATATTAACTAGCATGGATCTACTCGAACATCGCCCCGAATGCATTAAATTGCGAGTATGCAGGTTAGGCTAGAAGGCAAATCAGGATGAAAGAATCATTATGGTCATTCGATGCAACACGAATTATAAACAAAACTCGTTTATTCATCGCACATCACACATTTTTATCGCTCACTATTATTACTCTCAATTTGACCTCTTTAACTCGACACCTCGGTCTGAAATATAGTGCACACATGGTACCTTATCTAACAGGTTTTTCTCCGCAGAACACAAATATTCCACTTCGATCAGATCTATTCCCCGTCCTCTGCTCATTCATCCCTTACATGTTTGTTTTGAACTACAATTATAATGGCTAGATAATTATAAGCTCTGAATTTTAACTATATTACATTATATTATCTCCGTCATAACATCCTAAGGCCCGATTCCGGTTCCTTTCAAAGACAAGACATCGTTGTGTTTTTTTTTTAGAAAGTACTCATTTTGTGATTTGACATATTAATGCAATAAAACAATACTTCGTTTATAACCAAGACAATTATTTAATTTATTACCACCGACCGCTTTCGCTTAATACAAGTATCATCAGGGTACAAAGTGGGAATTTTATGGGTTTAGGGGAAATCTACCTAATATTGGGCTATACATAAATAACTCTTAAAGTACATATAATAACCCATAAACCCATAAAATTTCCATTATCCTTAGTCACCTGTTGAGGTGAATGTTTGTCTCTTTAGATATAATATGGTAACCCATTATGTACATCTGGCTCTTTCTCTCTGTTACTATGTTAGATTTTAATTTCATGCTGTCTCACTGTTCCTTTATTCTGTGTTATGTTTTGTCTCATTCTATATGTATATATAAGCACACTATGTATTTTTTTATTACTTTAATTTTGTACCCTGATGATTCTTGTGTTAAGAGAAACCGGTTGGTTGTAATAAATTAAATAAATTTCGTGGTTATAAACAAAGTAACTGTTATATTTCATAAGACGTTGTCTTTATCCTTAGGCTTAAAGACTTTTTGCTTAACAGCGGTTTCGGTTGACAGCTGTCATTCAACCAATGACATTCTAAAAATATCGATATTTGCGTAGTGTCGATAAAACAAAAACTCAATATTATTGTAAGCATTGGTTTAAAACAATATTAGTGAGTCATTTGATTTCAATATGATGTTTGTAAAGTGGCTATGCTAAAAGCCCGAAATGTCCGACAAAAGTGATTTAAATTCTAAAGATTATAACCTGCACGTGTAACGTAGGTAATAATAAACTACACGTGTTAGGCTATGCCTGATGCTCCTATAATTTTCAATAATACTGTGATAATTAAACCACAAACTACTTTAAAAACGGATTGTCGACGATATGTAATCCGAATCGCGGTTAAGCAAAATGTCTTTAACCTTAAGAATATGGACAATCCTTAAAAAGAACCGGAATCAGGCCCCTAGAGTAGTTAGCCATGGTGTAAATATATATTATAATTGAAACGATTAAAAATTGCTAGAAATCATTTTCAGGTGATAGTGTAAGGAAAGGTAAACAGAGCTGCCAAAAATGTATGGCTTATGATATATAGGGTCCGCCATCTAAAGTTTTTTTTTTCAACTAGTGCTTATTTCGTGAATGGTAACACTTAGCTCATGTCTGATTTGACAGATAATTAGTTTTATCCTTCCGCTGAGCGAATATGGTTGTGTATACGCTTGAACAACGCTGGGAAATATTGCGACATTACTTTGAAAATCATGGTAATGTTGCAGAATGTGTGCGAAAATTGCGTACGGTTTTTGGAAGAAGAGAAGCACCGTCAGCTCCGTATGTTCGTTATCTTGTGAAAAAAGTGAAAGAAACTGGCATCCTCATCGATAAACCAAAGCGTGAAAAGCCAAAAACAGTGCGTACACCCGAGAATATCGATGCTGTGGCAGAAAGTGTGCGTGAAGCGCCATCAACATCAATTCACCGTCGTTCTCAACAATTGAACATTTCGGAGACATCATTGAGACGAATTTTGCATAAAGACCTTGGTATGACGCCATACAAAGTCCAATTGGTTCAGGAGTTGAAGCCAACTGACCATCCAATGCGTTTTCGCTTCGCTGAGTGGGCCTGCGATCGACTTACAGAAGATGCCGATTTTGCCAAAAAAATCATCTTTTCGGATGAAGCTCATTTTGATCTTGGCGGGTATGTAAACAAGCAAAATTGTCGTATTTGGGGCACAGAAAACCCGCACGCATACATTGAAAAGCCGGTACACCCAAAACGAGTCACTGTTTGGTGCGGATTTTGGTCCAGAGGCATAATTGGGCCATTTTTCTTTGAAAATGAGCAAGGAGTGGCCGTTACAGTCAATGGCGATCGTTATCGGGCCATGTTGAACGAATTTTTGTTCACAAAAATTGAAGAGGAGAATATTGGCAACATTCGGTTTCAACAGGACGGCGCTACGTGCCACACAGCCGAAGCTACACTCGATGTTTTGCGCCCTGTTTTTGAAGATCGCATTATCAGCCGCAGAGCTGATGTCGTTTGGCCACCTCGGAGCTGCGATTTGACACCGTTGGACTATTATTTGTGGGGTGCCCTCAAAGATAAATGTTACGCCGACAAGCCAGAGACAATTGACGCTTTAAAGGACAATATTCGTGAAGCCATTGGTGAAATACAGCTGCACACAATCGATAATGTGCTTAAAAATTGGACCGATCGTGTAGGCTACTGCATGGCCAGCCGAGGCAGCCATTTGAATGAAATTATTTTCCATTATTAACCGGAAGGATTGTACTTATAAATAAAAAAAGAAATTTGAGAAAATATTCAGTAGTTTTTTTTTTATAGCATTTTCAAAAAAAAAAGTTATTTGGCGGACCCTTTATTACTTTCAAACGTGTTACGTGTATTCTTTCACTGCAGGGAGAAGGGGGGAACCCCTATTGAAAGTGGACTTTCCCTTCTGTGTATTTTTAGTGAAATAATAGCATTATTAAGGATGGATTATGTTAAAGGACGAGTATATATTTTTTTTATATACTCATTCTCTAACTCTAACATACAAATAGAACTAATTATCCATTGTTCATTCCATATTAAAAATAAACCCGATATCGAACATAATATTTTATGTGGCTATTTTATCATATATTGCATAATGCAAGAGTATAGGAAAAACTAAAGCCTCCGTATTGCAATGTGCAATTTTGAACGTATAAACCCAGTTGGGCATTGATACATAATACAAGATACGCGAATCAAACGATTACATATTTATCTACCTTGTAACAGGACAAGTTTAGTTAGCGATAATGCTTCGGCCGAGGGTAGCCTAGCGGGCCCGTCTGGCCCGATTTCACCGGAATGCGGCAGCGAGGGAGATAATGTTCCCAGTATCGCGGGTATTGTTTACCGAGGGGCGCTGGCTCCCAGCTAGCCCGCGCCGGATGACATTTAGCGTAAGGAAGGGTGCCTGCCGGGTGCCGGGTGCCCGTGGTGGTGCTAGTCAGCCACCCCGCCAACCCGCCCGCCAATCGATAGGTCGCTCCGCCCCCATCCGACACCCCACACATCCTCGGCGGTGAGTACTGACTGTGACTACGCTGAACACCGAGTCGCGGCTTGCCAGTATGGCCAGATTAGAGGCTTGCCGCTTCGGGTAAACAATATGTATCTTCGCCGTAAACAACAGGATTTGAAATATGATACAATAATAACATTTGCGGTTGGCACTGTCAAGTAATCGGCTACTTTGTGGCACTTTACAATATCAATATTATCAACCACCATTTCTGGAAGATCTGACTGATAAATAAAAGAACAGAAAGTGAGGCATATACTCGTACAAGCAAATACAGCAATCGTCACATTATTTATTACTCGCAAACATGACAATACGTTTTATTCACCTTTCTTTATTTATTACTTTTTTTATACCCCCCTCCACACAGGAGGCCTTGAGGGAAATAATTTCCCTCAAGGCCAATGTCATCTTTTGGGATGCTCTGTTAATGGGTACTTTTTATGGGCTGATTTATTTCCCAGTGGAAATTTGTACCAAGTAACCATCAGTGGGAAAATGATGATATAACATTAATTATTGTAGCACTCTCCTCAAAGTGTGACTTTTCGAAGGTAATGTGTGAAAAGCAGTTAAAACAAATTTATATAATAATACATTAGCATTTTTAAACAACGTCTCGGCTAGGAGGGGGATAAGGGAGGGAGGGAGGGAGGGAGGGGAAGGGAAAGGAAGGGGAGGAATTAAAGAGGGTGGGAATTACCGTCATTAAGCTGGTGGAAAGAAAAAAATAAAATTTTCACTTTATCCTTGAAATGGGCTTTCGGGGAGAATTCCGTTCATTTTCAGATTAGTGTGTCGAATAGTTCCTATATTATATGTAAACATCCTGCACCTAGAGTTCTCAGAATAACCACCACATAGTAGACAATGTTAGAGATTGCCGTTAAATTGTCAAATGATAAAAAATAAAATCTCAACATTTTAGGATTGTCTTCCTTTTTGTGTTACAATCGATGGAAAGCGAACGAACTACAAACACGAGCTGATTAATTGGATAATAAATCCAATAGCAATAATAATTATACTATTTTTTTCAAGAGGTAAAGGTTAGAAATGTGTAATCAATGTTATCAGAACGATAAGGCCGCCATTAGCGATAATCCGTGAATGACCAACTTGTGAAACGAAACTAGAGAAATTTCAATGGATTAATCGATAAAATACACAAGATTATTGTCCGGGTCAAAAGTACTCACTAAATTTGATCTTACGTATTGTCCGGAAATACTGTGTTTTTTTATTTGAATACTGCTGGAGTCCCAAACTTCCAAGCCAGCGGTAGTATGGCATTCCCAATTGTGGTATGTTGTGAGGCTGGGGGGAGCGGGGCGGGGAAAGAGATAAGAAAGAGGGAGGTTGGGAAGAAACTGGCTATTCAGATCTGTTCACTAAACACGGCTAATGCAATTTCAAATTCGTGCCGTTTCGATTCTGAGTTAAAGTATTTCATCAGGACGACAACATTGAGGGAATCTGCCACTCGGAACGTGTCGCAATAAAGTACTATTTTATGGATAATTCGGTTATTTGGGGTATTTCTTTGTTTTTGTACAAACCAACTTCTTACAATGAACCAAGTTCTTAAAGGAGGAGGGTTTCAATTCCGGATTTATTATTTCAAAGCATTTATTAAGCCAAATCATTTAAATAGATATAATGTATGAAGAAATAAGATTCTGTCGATGTAGGGAAAAAGTGTGTGCGTGCCGAAGTTATTGATTGGTTCTTATGTATTGTGCCGGGGTGGGTCGGGAGGAAGTACGCAGGCGCCCCCACCCCCGCCCACCTGTTGCATCGCCGCCCACCGCCCGCCACGTGGATCGTTGACACCCCCGTCCCCGGTGCAGACACCCCGCGCCCCAATCTGCTCGTGTAATAGCGCTAATAAGCCAAATCCACTGGCTAAACGGTTATAATAATAATAGACAATAGGTAATGTTAAGAGCCGTTTTATAAATACCTATGTAATGTAATACAAACAATACTTGTTTGATTTATCTGTAAATTCTTTACGGGTAATTAGAAAACGTCTAACGTTTCCTGTGAATAAAATTCTTACCGTATTCTTTTAAATTCCACGAAATGCATATTAAATTGTCTTAAAGAGGGACAGTTTGAAAACCAGAGAATGCCTTTTTAAACGTTTTACTTAAAATTTCAATACGCATTTCACACAGAACTTAAAGGCATACAATTTAAGAACTTTATTCACTTGAAACTATAGACATTTTACTAACCACCTGTAAAGAATTTACATATAAATCATTTGTAGTATTGCTTACGTTAGCAGATTACAAAGTGTGTATTTTCGAGTGCCAGTTTTTATAACCACCCGTTCGTAACGTTTGTAACAAATATTTGGACTACCGCCCGATTTCGCCGTTTTATAAACGTTCGTCAGATTACCGGTCGTTTGACAGCTGTCAGTTACGATCGCTCAATTAAAATCGTGCACTATATTAATTTAAAAGACAATGTACAATTTGCATTTGTGAAATGGATTCCTCATCGAGCAGTGAAAGTGATGACGAGCGAATTGCAATTATTCAAGACAAAAAAAAAAACAGACGTATAACGGTCCGTTAACGAACGTCACAGAAATTTGGTAATTCGTTTATAAAACTGGTCCTTAGAAAATAAACACGATCACTCCACGTTATTTTATTTGTATAACATTTGACGAATTCATTGAAAGCGCCTAGACATCCTTTAAAAAAACATGGCATACAGAAAGTCGAATGAATGATTATAGCGCTAATAAGCCAAATCCATTGATTAAATGGTTATAGTAATTAATATACATTAGGTAACATTAACCCGATTGCCAAATACTTATTAAACAAATGTGATTAGGTACTCCACGTTATATTAAATTATGATTGACCCCCGAAAGACTCTGTTTCTCGACTGCTCCTCGATATTTTGTGATTGTTTTCTTACGACGGCAGTATAATTTATTTTATTTGGGAAAACATATATAATATATATTTTTTATAAATGAAGTTATTACTTTGTTGCATTAATTAACCAGTGAAGTTTCCGCATAAAATATGAATATTTGTAAATGAAAAAAAAGGGATTTTAGTAGTGAAATTGAAAAGAACAACAAAAAAATCTAGTTTCTAAGAAACACCAAGAAAAATAAATACACAGATAATGTTAAATCTAAAAATATAAAAATAATACAACATACAAAGGGGTGGGGATTTCTAACCTTGCGATACATTTCCATCTGCTATAGATTTCCTAAATAGTCCTGAAGATAAATGAAAAAGATCAGCGTCTGAAAAGATATTATTGTACTCGTATTTTGTGCATGTTCTTCTGAAAAATGAGTGCTGTGTGTAGTTAGTTTTTGAGTGTGAGATGGAAATGAATATATTTTCAATTTTTTTTTTAAATGTGTTTTGTTTGGCGCAAGAGTTAGGATTACGACATTCCCGATTAGTGAGATATGTTGTGATGCTGGAAAGAAGTGGGAGGGGGATGAAGATGGGGAAAGTCACCAAACACAGCTAAAGTAATTACAAGCAAATTTAGATTCTGAATGTTGGTCTTTCACAAGGGCGATTTTTCCGGACCCGAAAAGACCCAGTGGGTTTTTACGGGTGAAATTTGTATATTTTGAAAGTTAGCTGATAGGATGGTGGAGTGTGTATTTACACAGATTAACGTATTAGTTAAGCCACTGTGAAATGATACATTGCAACTCGTAACTAAGACACAATAAAACTAATAATTGTAAAAATGTTATTACTCACTAGTAAAAAATCCGGTTAAACAAAGTGTGCTGGAATCACACCTGCCATACCTTTATGTTTTACCCTTACTCATAAATAACAGATGTCAGATTTTAAGGCTGTTCTAATTATTGTTCGTTTTGTGTGCGAAAGCTCACTCCAATTTACAACGAGAGTACTCGTACTTTAAGGTGTTTTCTTTTAATATGATCAAAACACACACACATAGTGAGTGGTCAAGCTCGCCTGTCGGGTCTAATTACTATTATTATTTAAAAAAGCACAGCTTGTTTCTAACAAATTCATTGGAAGCAAATTAGAAAAGGGAAACTGACACCTTGACATTGGTAAGAAATGTCTATTCGGTCTTTCTTGTCGGTGCTGTCAACTGATTTGAATATCTCTGTAAATATTACTAAACACAGAGTTCATATTTTAGGTGTTCCTTAGCAATACATTTAAGTATTGGATAAAATCGGTAAAAAAATAGTTAATATTATACGTAGGCAGTGGCGTGCATTGCCCTATGACTAAAGGTAGGATGTACACAGTTCGGGTATAAATGTGCACTGTGCAGTGAATATTTGAAAACGACCATTTTATTTTCATATTCGGCAGATTGCTGTGGCTAACTAAATAAATGAGCGTACAATTTCCTTACCAAATTCACGTAAAAAGACATTTTGTTTAGAAAGTTGTTTTTTTTTCTTATGGCAGGCACAGCTTTTCAGCCTTTATGGGCTGCATGCCACTGAACGTAGGTATGTTTGCGTGTGCATTGATGACTTGCTTGAGTGATGCGGTAGAGACGTTTACCACGCCACGATGCGCGGTTGTCAGTAGTAGCCAGCAGCCTGTCGGCCGTAATGAACGTATCATGCGTTTTATGGGTGACCGATGATTTTCCTCCGTTTCAGGGCCAATATATAATATTTAACTTATGTACATATCTGTATATGTACTATTCCTAAAATGATTAACATTTGTTTTATTATTAATTTCTATATAGTTTTGACATTTTAATATAAGGTATAAATAAATAAAAAAAACATATATATTATAGATTTTTTTTCATAGTCCTCCTCACTAGGAGATCCCGTGCTGAAGAGAACTAGGTTTTGAATATAGTATGTCAACTTCAAGGTTTGGGTGGGGTATTTCCAGTAATTTCTATGACGTTTTTTTAAGAATACTAGTCAGTTCCTCTTCTTTTAATTCCTTAAGCCAAGTTTTGCTGGACTCGATGCAATTATTGATTGAATTACTTTGTTTGATACTAATTGGGAGTTTGTTGTATAATTTTACAGCTAAAAATTCAGAGCTTCTTTGTCCAAAAGCAGTATTGCACTTAGGTATATTTAGCTTGTCTAGTTGCTTTGCTCTGGTATTATAATCACGAGGAGATCATAGCCATTTTGTCATTTTTAAGATGATTAACTAGAACATTTTTGGCAAAGATTTTTAGAATACTTGGAACGTCGAAATGTTTAAAAATTTCCGTTGTTGAGGTCCTTATGGGGACCTTTAAAATGGTCTTTATGATCCATTCATGAATTGCATTTAGTGGTTTTATAAGTGACAAATGTTTTTTATCCAACTTAAAAATGACAACGTTCTAAATGTGTACCCTGTGTACCGAGCTCGAGGATTTTTTTATAGCACAGCAAGGGAAGGGTTAAATATAAATTAAATGTAACCTTGACTAACAAGTTTGTGTAAGAAACGATAAAGGTGTCCGGAAGAAGTTATGGTACGAACAAGTATTACAAGGATTATAGAAAAGTACGGAAGACGAGGAGACGTACAATAATGAGTGGTGATGCCCCTTAATTAAGACAGGCAATATAAGTACAAGATCAGTGTGATCGGCCCACACCACGGGTGCCAACAATTGTTTATATATTGTACGTTTTAACAATTTTATTTGTCATTTATTTTACTGTAACTTTTACTTAGCTAATTATTGTCATTTAATATAATAACTAGCTGAAGTACCCGGCGTTGGCCGAGCTTGTTAATGGTTCGGAGTAAACTTTTGGGGTTGTGATCTGTTATCCCTATCCAGTGGCGGCTCGTGACTTTAGAGTGAGCTAGAGTGCTATGATTGAAAAATACGACGTTATTGATGTTGAAGCTGAAAATGTATTTTTTTTTCCAAAATTTAAATTTTTGTATGAAAAATTTAAATTAAAATGGAGTTCTACAAATTAAACACAATATTTAAAAAAATCAATTAATCAGTTAACAGAGTATGTTTACGATAAATAATTATACTTTTTTATGTTTCTCTTCTATAGAAGAGGACGCTTGTGTTTAAGAGGAGTGAGCATCAAGATGATTAGTATACTTTGAATCTATAATTAATTTGAAAGTGTGAACTTGAAAAAAAAAAATTTATGGGTACAAATTTAGAAGATTTTTTTTTAACAATTCCTTAATTAAATTAATAACAATTACTTTGTTTAAAACCACTGTATTTAATATGTAAATATCTACATGTTTCAGAAGCAAAGCTCCCCTCTTCAGGATAAATAATTTAGATATTTACATATTAAATACGGTCGGTATAAACAAAGTAATTGTTATAAATTTAATAAATATGATGTCGACAAAGTAATTTTCTACCTTTTGAAGAAATAATTAGTTATTGTCTTTACTAGGCATTTGTCATGTTCAATGGTTCCGAAGTTTTTCGGTAAGCTTTGATGTATTTTTTCCTGGATATGTGTAACGATGGCCCATGGGGTGTTACATTTCATTGTTAGGAATATGTGTTTAAGTTTTAAAAAAACTATGATTTTATTAAATGAATTACCATGTTTTCTTCGAAGTAGATCAGTAAATTTTAATACTTAACATTTTTCAAAAATAAGGTTTGTAATAAAAAATAATCAATTGTTTTTTTTAAATACTATTTTAGTTTTGTATGCTGCTCCCCAGCTGATTACAGCGCATTGGAGATTCGATTGTACTATATATAAACACCATATTATATTCGAAGTAGATCAGTAAATTTTAATACTTAACATTTTTCAAAAATAAGGTTTGTAATAAAAATAATCAATTGTTTTTTTTAAATACTATTTTAGTTTTGTATGCTGCTCCCCAGCTGATTACAGCGCATTGGAGATTCGATTGTACTATATATAAACACCATATTATATTCGAAGTAGATCAGTAAATTTTAATACTTAACATTTTTCAAAAATAAGGTTTGTAATAAAAATAATCAATTGTTTTTTTAAATACTATTTTAGTTTTGTATGCTGCTCCCCAGCTGATTACAGCGCATTGGAGATTCGATTGTACTATATATAAACACCATATTATATTCGAAGTAGATCAGTAAATTTTAATACTTAACATTTTTCAAAAATAAGGTTTGTAATAAAAATAATCAATTGTTTTTTAAATACTATTTTAGTTTTGTATGCTGCTCCCCAGCTGATTACAGCGCATTGAGATTCGATTGTACTATATATAAACACCATATTATATTCGAAGTAGATCAGTAAATTTTAATACTTAACATTTTCAAAATAAGGTTTGTAATAAAAATAATCAATTGTTTTTTAAATACTATTTTAGTTTTGTATGCTGCCCCAGCTGATTACAGCGCATTGGAGATTCGATTGTACTATATATAAACAATTATATTATATTCGAAGTAGATCAGTAAATTTTAATACTTAACATTTTTCAAAAATAAGGTTTGTAATAAAAATAATCAATTGTTTTTAAATACTATTTTAGTTTTGTATGCTGCCCCCAGCTGATTACAGCGCATTGAGATTCGATTGTACTATATATAACATATTATATTCGAAGTAGATCAGTAAATTTTAATACTTAACATTTTTCAAAAAATAAGGTTTGTAAAAAAATAATCAATTGTTTTTTAAATACTATTTTAGTTTTGTATGCTGCCCCCAGCTGATTACAGCGCATTGGAGATTCGATTGTACTATATATAAACACCATATTATATTCGAAGTAGATCAGTAAATTTTAATACTTAACATTTTTCAAAAATAAGGTTTGTAATAAAAATAATCAATTGTTTTTTTTAAATACTATTTTAGTTTTGTATGCTGCTCCCCAGCTGATTACAGCGCATTGGAGATTCGATTGTACTATATATAAACACCATATTATATTCGAAGTAGATCAGTAAATTTTAATACTTAACATTTTTCAAAAATAAGGTTTGTAATAAAAATAATCAATTGTTTTTTTAAATACTATTTTAGTTTTGTATGCTGCTCCCCAGCTGATTACAGCGCATTGGAGATTCGATTGTACTATATATAAACACCATATTATAGAGTGGCAGACAGATATTAAATTTAATTTAAGGCTAAATAATTTAGTTACAGTTAAAACCTATTTACTAACTTTATACAGGGCGCTATATATGATGTTATATATCACAACATATTCATTATATTAATGTTCAAAAGAAATGCTGTTCAAGAGTAACAAAAAACGCTAAAATGAAATAATCAAGGTCATAGCACAATGTAACAATGAACTGCCCAAGATATGCATATATAATTATAGCATTTCAATAATTTTCCGCATAAAATAGAGGCGCACAAATATATGTCAGTAAACCGCGGCTCCCGTCGCCGGCAGCTAATCGGAATATTACAAGCGTTATCCCGGCATTAAAATTAAGCTCCTCCGGTATGGCGATGCAGGCTTTGCCACCGTAAAGACGTACCGCTAACATTTCCATTGTAACTCGCTCCATCCTTCTCATAAACGATGCATGTGATAGAATGAGAGTTTACGGCGGAGCTTTCAGCTTTCAGCGGCATACCGCTGATATTTTATTTGTAACTTGTGTATACATAGTCAGCCGCATAACATCATGATTGGTCAATAAGTGCAATAAAAATATTTTTTTTTTATATCAGTGTAGAGATTATATGTAACTTTAACTGATTTATAGAGATACTGCTGTACTCCGGACTCCGGAATGTATAGCTAGCTGAGAAGTGACCTTTTTGTCAATTGCTAAAATGATATGAGTTAAAAAAAGTAAAACAACTTATTGACAAATGTTTTTTTAAATTATTATTGCATTAAAAAAAAACTAAGCTTGAAACAGAAATGGAGGTTACCACGAATAGTACCGTTGTAGCCAATAGGTGCTTCTTTCTAACGAAGCTTCCAGCGATATAAGGATCATGGATCTAAAAGCACATCGCTGATAGTACCGTTCTAAATAAACTTCTCTATAGTTCACACAAACTAAGCATGTACCGGAAAGGTAGTTCAGTTGTAACCTCTCCCTATTTCTCATATATAACAATGGAGCTCTCGGCGGCATCATGGCATGATAGTTCCGTAGCAGCTTCTCCATTTTACTTACAAACGACACATGTAACAGAACGAAAGGCAACAACGGCGCTCTCGGCGGCCGACGCGTACAGCTGTTGATGACAACTCGTGGCTGTATTTTGGCGGCGGGTAAAAATGCCGCTGATAGTGCCATTCCAATATCTTTCCCACAAAATACGCATGTAACAACAGATGTAACAGAAAGCATAATTTTCTCACTCATAAATGTTCACCTAAAATTTCCATATAAAAACGTAAAATATAAAAATTATAAAAAAAATATATTATTGGAATAAAAATTACTTTCATTGGAGAGAAATGGTATTCTGATTGTAAAATAGACTAAAAAAACATGTTACAGAAAGGGAGCTTGCAGCGGATCTTTCAGCGGCAGTAGCCTACAGCTGTTGATAGCATAGTTGTCTGTATTTTGGCGGGTTGTTTGGTTAGTTGCGCAGTGCGCACCGGAGCGGGGCGCACCGTGCGCGGAGCTAGCGCCGAGTTCACAGGGCGCATCGACCTTGTGACGTCACACGGCGCTACAACACTACACACAGTCTTTACGCACACTCTCAACACCTTTACACCACAGCCACAGCGTACAGGGGTGCTATTGTTGTAATGCTCGAGTGCGATTAGATGCGAGCCTCGTAACAAATTGACAACACAACCTGCTAGCTTTGAGAGCTATCACGGCGATGCAATAATTTTTATTTATTATTTTAAATCAATACAGCACAAAAGTCCCAACCGTCCAGAGGCAGTGGGACTGTGGGATCTCCCATAAGGAACACCAGTGAAAAATATTATGGCTTAAAAAAACATCTTAAGCATCATGCTTGTGTGACGACACGCACCTCCGCCTCTTGCCGCTCGGATTCCGGACGTTTTGGCGGGTTTAAAAAATGCTAACTTTGAGAATTAATTTAACTATGAAAAAACTTATGGTATTTAAGTTGGAAGGTTAACATTGATTATAAAAATAGACTGGATATGAGTATTATGGGGCTGGGGGTAGTGTGGGGGGGACATGTGGAGAGGAAGGTGGGAAACTAGCTGGCTATTCAAATTTGGTCATCAAACGCGACAAAAACCATTTCGGATTAAGAAAAGCGATCTTTCATCAGGACGACACTCTTCCAATCTGGAAATAATAGAAAACCATGTGTTTTTGGATTGAAAATTTGATGACTTGAACTGCGAGTAGAACACATCCTTGCTTTAAACTGTCTTTTAATTAACCTAGAAAAAAAAAAAAAAATTCGGGCCCGTAAAAATGTTCTAAAATGACCGTTTGTCAGATTTGCTTTCATTGTACAATGTGGAAAATTACGTTATTTCGACTGACCGGAAAACACTTTAATATTCTTTGTGCCTAAGCTTCACAAAATAAAAGAAAACATGTTTTTTTTTGCATAAATCGAAACAAATGGCTGGCTTTAAGTGGCAATTTCAACCTAATCGCCACCAACGAGTGCATATCTTCGATGGAATTTTACGAATTGGATCGCCTTAAGTAAAACAATTTAATAAAGAGCCATTCCTTCGAAAGAACCCTCATTTTAAAATGTTTTAATGAAGTAGATCAATAAGGGCCGGTACATCAGTCGGTCCTTATCCTTGCTAAGTACGGGTATATTTGCTAAAATTTAAGCTTGCTAATTTGGCCGCTTAATCTTTGCTAGCCGCAAACAGCGCTGGGACGTTGTTCCGGCGCTAGTAGTGTCAAATTTGACATTTATGTAAATAATTGTATTCAATCGTATCGCTAAAATTTACTTTATCAGTATGGACTTCGGGTGAATCATCGAGCGATGAGAAATGTAGATAATATTAATCAATAAAGGATGACGAGGACCAATCTAAAAACAGTCTAAAGAGGGATCTGTGATGCTCCAATGTGAGAACATAGTTTATTTTCAACGGTTAGTTCGTCATAATTTCATGAATAATGCACTGCAAAACAAATACTGTTTACAATTAGGTTCCTCGCAGATGGAACCAAGCCGACTGGTGTGGAGGACTTCAAAAATCAAATCGTAAATAAAACCCGCATAAAAATAAACAGCGGTCGTTGACATTTTCAAACATCGCGATGACAGTTTGGTTTTGCAAAGAAGCACGTTCCTCTATTAGTCATAGACAAAACGTGTAATATTGGCGATAACTATGCTTACGACCTATATACGGATTTGTGGTAAGCTAAAAACAAGTAACATTCCCGAGTTGTACTGAAATACCGGGCCCATACAAGATAGATTGGGTTATAATTATAGTGTCCTGGCCTGGGTCGAGGTAGTTTTATGTCTCTGATTGAAATGGTGATTTATGGGCAGTGGCGATTTTCTAAAGAGCGTCTGTGCAGTGAACTTCCATAAAAAAGACAAACTTATATTATAATTTTACCACACTTTAAACCAGCAGACGCTACTCAAATTCCGTGCTAAAAAATCCACCCGTCCGATTAATACTGCTCGAGACTGAGTCCGAAATTAATCCCATACGTGTGTTTTAAATTCAGCGTCTGAGACCTTCTGTTCTAAGAAACAGTTCATACAATCCCTTACTCGTGGCGCTTGAGTGGCAAACCCTGGAAACGTGCAAACCTTTACGAATCTATTACCTGCCCGGGTGCGAAGCAACTATGGGAACAGTATTTTGCAAAAATGTATAGGTTGTTTCCTGCGATCATTGTGTTTTAGGTTGTAATTAAAGTAATATTTAATCTTGAAGAAAATAATATTAACAAACCTAAATGAAAGATGAAACCGGACAAAAGGACGGAAACTAAAAATATTTCAGTCGCATCTGGGACTCGAACCCAGGTCCTCTGCGTATCCGGGGCAACGCTCAACCGACTTAGCTAATGAGACAAGTTCAATTTGTGTCATCTTCATCGATATCATATCTCAAATTCAAGATTTGTGAATATTATCTTCCATTTTTAATCTCATATTATTGGCAGCTATTTTTATGATGTTTACAAAGTTCTACCCGAACTCAACTCTTCTGTCCTTTTGTTCGGTTTCATCATTCATTTAGGTTACGCTAATATTATTTTCTTCAATGATTAAATATTACGACGAGGTTTTTAAATCTCAATAGAAATAATGAATAATTAAAAATTGAATTCTTTAGACTTTTATAAAAAGACAATAGATGTCTAATATAAATAAAAAGTCGGATGTAAATCCGACACTGTTTAAGTTTGCAATTGATAGGTCACTAGCCTCTAGTGCAGTATTATGATGAAATTCCTTTAGACCTAAGGTAGAATATGAATAATTATAGAAAAGA
This sequence comes from Halesus radiatus, assembly GCA_022606495.2. Taxonomy (NCBI): domain Eukaryota; kingdom Metazoa; phylum Arthropoda; class Insecta; order Trichoptera; family Limnephilidae; genus Halesus; species Halesus radiatus. The sequence continues at coordinate 136,169 of JAHDVE020011206.1, forward strand.
TCAAGACGGGAACGAACAGCAGAGGGATTTTTTTTCTCCCTTTTTCAATTTACGATTGAGCTACCAATGAGATAGGCCAAGAAGCGCTTCTACTTGAGGGATAAACCGTCAAGAATGAATAGACAGAAGATTCAAATTTGCACAAAATGGAAAATGAAAAAAAAGATAATGTAAAAAATACGTACAAGCTCTGAAATAGGATTTCAATTATGTATGTTCAAGAACATGAAATTTGCGAATGGTCACAGGAACGTCAGTACATAGATAAAGATTTAGGCCAGTTTGTATCGTCCTAAACAGCATATTTTAACTCCTTTAAAATATAAACAGTATAAAAATTCCAAACAGTTGAAGAAAAATAGTATTAAATGATAGACGGGAGTTAATAATAATATCTTTATTGTAATTAAATTTAATTATAACTAAAAGACATGTATAATATAATAATGTAAGTGTACAGTGGTTTATAAAGTAAAATAGAAAATAATATAATAACAGTTATAGTTGAAATTTCACATAACCCGCCTCACTAGGCTAGCGTGTGTTGAGGCAGTAATTTTGCAAAATTATTTTAAAGATTTAAAATACTAATGAATATATACTTATATTAAGATAAACTTCGTAAATCGTTAAATCAATAATTTCGAATTTGGGTGAGTGCACCAGTAAATGCCCTATCATTACTTTTAACCCAATTTTTTACATTGTGTTTGAATATTTTTGTGAATCAGATTTTTTTATGCTAACCGGAAGAAGAATATTGTAAATTCTTGTCGCAAAGTACCTAAAATTCCGTTGCCCAAAAGTAGTATGAATTACAGGAATTTGGAGTAAATCTTTGTTGGCATTTCTAGTGATACGAGTGTTTAATCCTTTTTCGTAGTATTTACTTTTGTTTGAATAAAGATTAGCGAGGATTGTTTTAGCGTAAATCTGCCAAACGACAAATACTCTCATTATATTAAAGATTAAGTAAGAGTCTGTAATTAATGAATCCTTAGATTATTTTTATAATTGTTTTCTGTGCCTTTATGATTGGGTCTAGTGCAGATGGAGTACCACCTCCCCATGCTATGATACCATACTCAATAATAGATTAACAGACCGCAAAATAAATCATTTTCAAGTGTTGTAAGTCGACAAAGTTTCGTATGGTTCTGAAAAAGTGCATGGTTTTTCTTATTTTATTTGCGATGATTTGGGAATGAAGATTCCATTTGAGGTGTGGATCAATGGTGAGGCCGAGGTACCTCATCTGATTAGTGTGCTCAATGTAGGGGCGCTGACAATATACATCGGGATTCATACATGTATGTATTTTAATAGAGAAATCGTCATGTGTTTGACCTGTAATATTTATGTTTGATGTGATATATTTAGTTTTCTGGGTGTTCAGTGTGAGCGTATTTATATCTAACCACTTTTTTTAAACTATTCTAATATCCGTTTCAGCTTTGTTAAAAAAATCTAGCCAGGTGTCAGCTACAAAAAGTAACAGTGTCATCAGCAAAGCTAACAATTTTCCCCTTTAGTTAAAAATATATATATTTTTTAAATAAATTAGAGTAGACTTATTAATGATCAAATCAATTTAAATAAAACCGGATACTAAAAATGTTCCCGATTGACAAAGTACACCACCTTCCCAGTCCGCTACTTGCCCTCCCCCCGTCGAAGCTACGGTAGTAGCGAAACTCGGTCGGCAATAAGTATAAAAAAATAAAAGTAATGTGAACTAAGTTAATGTTTTATTAAAAAAAATATATATAATGTCACATCACAAACCTTTATATTAAATAGGAAGTTTTGACTAAACCTCTGTTTTGGGATGAAACGAGCCGGCCTTACGCTCCTGAATGGAATGTAATATTGTAAAGAGTCGGCCCCTCGAGAGTTTGTTAATCCGTTTATGAATGGTGCGATTCTCGGCATCCAGCATCATTCACGGTATGGCGTTACTACATCACGTGATGCGCGGGAGATCAATCACCGGCCGATGTTACCCGAATGATGCGAGATGAGAGGCTGTGTGGCGGTGTGGCTGGACTGCTGCTGGGACTGCTGGACTGCTGGACCGCTGTATCGCGGTATTCGCGCGCAAACTGACGTATAAGAAACAGGTGGATGTGAACAGAACTTGTAGCGTCGCTTCCCAGGGCAGCGAGGTGCGCACTCGTTCGCAGCGCATTCCGATTCCGGTACAGGGTTTGGTGATTGTGATTACTGGATATCTTTGAATTAACCGTGGTCGTGCTGTGGCCCTGCCCCTAACAACTCCATTGTAACCATTATTTCTGTTGTTGCATCGTTTAAGAGGAAAGAGATTGTTTAGAACGGAGTTATCAGCGGAATGCCTCGTCATAGGGTTGAGTTTGAATTTTTTTAAATGGGAGTACCGCGCAAGAGTCTTCTCCCTGCTCCCGACAGTCTGGAGCCAGTGAGACTATGGCATCACCAATTGGAGTATGCTGTGAGGCTGAATGTTATAGGGAGGGGAATGAGATGGAAAAGAGTAAGGTGGAGAAGTGCCTGACTATTCAGATCTGGTCATCAAACAAGGCTAAAGCCATATCAAGCAACGCTTCGATTCTGATCCGAATGGTGGTTTTTCATGAAGGTGATGCGATACTGCAGTATCTACCATTCTGGAACGTACCGCAAACAAACATACTATGTGTATTATTTTGAATGAATAAATTGTAACACAAATTAATCAATTAAAATTTACTCGCGTACGACGGAATTTGATCCCGCGACCTCCGGATTCGTAGCCGAGGATTGTAACAACTTAACTACGGAGGCCGTCACGTCAGAGTGATCGTGATTACTGGATACCAGGATTCGAAGGACATATAGTCCCATCGGAGTTACTCATTATTATCTCTAATCGGACGATATTATCACTGATAAATAATATAAGGTGACCATTTAAGGGAGAAAACTTAACTGGTTTGGGACGACTAACAGGGACAGAGGACCAAAAACCTGTACGAATTAATTATCGATATATCGACCCCTTAGAATAACAAGGTTCCATCTGACACTGACACTGACACCCTATTCTAAGATAACGGGCTTCAAAGATTTAAATGACTGTATTTCAATACGTATTCAACTTTATATTGTTTTGAGTGTGCTAAGTATTATCAAGGATCATTATTATTAGAAATACGAAATCTGGGAAAGCAATTTTATTAGTTGGAACCTTCTTACGCAATTGAGTGATTTCAAGTAAGTGAACAAGGTTCCATAGCAAGGTGTAATATATTCTTACAGTAATTAAGTTTTCGGTGTACTTCTCTCTTATGAAATTGTGTTATAATTCTCACACTGTTACGAAATTTAGGAATGCAATCAAATACCTACCTAAGTAATTATAGTTATTAAAATAAAACAAATATAAATAGTATCCGAGATTGGTACAAAATAAAAAGTGAAATAAAAGTATTACGTATTAAATAAACTAATGTTTAAAACTATAGGAATGATTGGGAATATTTTCGGTCTTCCGGAGGCATGGAGATTAACATATATTTTTTTTATATTGTGAATTTTTTGTTGGGATATATTACTTGGGTGTTTCTTAAGTTTTTCGGTTCAATCAATGTGGAAATTGGAAATGCCAATTCAACGTTCGAACTATTATTTCTCCTTCTCTGTTTATCACTAATTCTTAAGTTTTAAGTTTTCAAAACATTACAGCTGAAGGCATTTTTATGCTTCATCTCCATGCATGTTTTGTGTAAACCGAAGTACAGACTCTTTTAAAAATGGTATTCGCTTCGAAGCTCTGCCATAATCTTAAAAATCATCAGAGCTTCTTTGCAAAACTCTAAGTGGCTCTTTCTTCTATTCGCTGACTTCAGTGCTCTCATGAGACTGAGTGGAGAAAAGAACTCGGTCTTGGACATGACCTTCTCAATGCCACCGTGAGTACTGTCAACTTCTTGTATGCAGGAATAGTCAGGTATCAAGTACTTCGTGGTAATCGAAGTTACTTGTGGATTTTCATTGATAAAATATAAAACAGCGGTGCTTATAAAAGAATTCCTATTTTGAGGAATACACGAATCACTCCACGTTGTCAATTCAGTGAAATTATTCTCAGCAAACTAAAGCAAATCGAAAATCGTTTTAAAAGCACTCGCTAAGTCATTTCCAGTACAACCTGACATGCTCTCATTCCATATCGCACAAAATATATGGTTTTGGTTACCAAGTAGTGCACAGTTAAATTGTACACATTCAATTTTCTTTTATAATAGAAGGAACTTCTACTCTCGGACATGACATAACGTTTTGTGAATCAAAATAAAGCACTGGTATATCATTTTTCCTATCAGAATTCCTGTCCTCTCTCATAGCCATCTTATCTTTAATATGATTTTCACACTTTAATGACAAATGTTCAATCAACAGATTATCATCTTTTGCATCGAGATGCTCTTTACAGAGATCACACCTATCAGATTTTTTCACGTGAAAACTTTAATTAAATTTGGTCATAAAAATATGTCAGTACATCCTCAATTCTACCGCCGTTGTATTCATCTCTTCGCAATATTTTGTGTACATATCGTACATTTTCTCCACGTCCGGATTCGACTCTAAATACTGCCGTGATGTTTTTGTTCGGCAGTAGTGCGACTCCACCATATGAAATGAAGCAACATGCTCCATCACTTCTTTTATTTTATCTGCAGGAAAACCGTACCGAAAACGGTCGATAGATGTGTCGGAATTGCTGTCTGATGGCTTATAAGGTGTTCCAGAATCTGTATAATCCTCGTATTTAATCATTTAATAAAAAAAATCATGCTTTAATCATCTAATTTACACTTATAATTGCAACGCGCCGAAACCTAACAGTTCGTCAGATGGAACGCTCTGTATGGATTAATGTGAAGTGAGTTACAAAATAACTTAAGTTGGAGTAACAAGGTTCCATGTGTACTGGCAGTTGAAACTTTTAACAGTTTCCAATTCCGTTAATATTCACTAGATTTTATTGGTGTCTATAGAAGAAATGAAGAATAGTGCAGTTGGAAGCATTTCCAATCAATAACTCAAATCAGCCCAAATCGTCAGGTGGAACCTTGTTATTCCAAGGGGTCGATATATCAAAGTTCCGAAGCCATAATTGTTCAATTTGGAATATTGTAGGTGAACGCAATTATGCCAACTATTATAAGAACGCAACCTCACGTATATTGCTACAAACTTGTAAAGCATCATTTAACGGGAAGTGTATCAAAACTAAGTATAACATCTGATCTCTAAAATAGAACGACTAACGCTTGACCTAATGGAAATGGCGAACTCCAATAGCATCCTTTGAGGGGAGACTATTGCATTGAGATAGTGCACCTAGTGCAATTACTTGTATAACCACTAGTTACTACCCGGCTTTGCTCGAAATTTCAACACCATTTTTTTTTCTTATTGAACGGCTTAAAACTATTAAACGGACAGTATGAATTTTCAAACACTTGGTAGCGCGTGATGGAAATGAGGTTGCGATTTGAAAATAATTACGTTGACCTATAAACTCTTGGTAAAAAAAAGATGCACAAATTTTATGATGTCAGAGCTCATAGTTATTTTAAATATCTGTAAGATGCATAAAAAAAATCAATATTAATGAATAGGCTAGATTTTAGACACGAGTCAAAACAACGATAAGTAGAAAATAGTTACCCATGGGTGCTTAACCCTTTAGGTGCCACCGAACGATATATCGTTCCGATACATTATTGTACTTGAGTGCCACAGAACGATATATAGTTCGAGCCATAAAATTCGTCACGTGTTACCCACGGTTCTAAAATTACGTCACATTATTGAAAACGTGTATAAAAATAAAAGTATTTAAAATAAAAAAAAAAATATTTTTTCATGGATTATCGACACTTCTCTAGCATTTTTAAAAAATACACGTGGCACCTAAAGGGTTAAGTACAATTTTGCAACTACATACATAAATTGGTAATGCTTACATACTATATACCATAATACAATAATCCATGTGCTGAAAACAGCAAATTCTCCGAACGGTGAGCTCTGAACGGTAAAATTTGCACAGCCACAAATGTACAGAATTTTTAGGAAAACGCGATTATTTTAGCTCAGTCATTTTTTTCATTATAAGCTATTGAAAACTTCTTTACCCGTCAAAAAATAATACAAGACATCATAAAAAAGAGGTGTTGAAATCTCTGGCGAAATCGGATACAAAAATAAGTACTAACATCGAAGAAAATGGAAAAAACGCATAATATTTAGTGATTGTTTTAAATTATTTCTTCATTGGCGCAATCTAAGATGCGCCAATGAAACGATAGAGAAATCAATCAAAGCGGTGACGTCACCGCATACCGACGGGAGCATGCCCCCTGCATTGTCCCCGCAAATAACAGCCTCCAAACGCAGACAGACAGGACACAGCGCAGAGCACGCGAGCACTTAGTGCGGTTAGTTGCGCGGGAATGAGGGATGGGATATGATAGGATGATCGTATTATTATGTATGGGGGTGTTGGCTGCGACGGGCGAGGGTGGGGAGCGACCACGTGGTATAGACACCACGTGACGACGGAACCGTTCCGAACGGTGGAACAGTTTCAGAATCGCTGTAACACCGGGGTATGGACTACAGTAACTAACACAAACTCAATGCAATAAAATAAGGAACTCCGGTTCATTTTTTTTAATCAATAATTAATACGTTCAAACTTAAATACCAGCATTTTTCGTTTTTTTTTCTAAACTTAGTTTTCATGGTTAAAATAATTTTCGAAGTTTCAATTATTCAAAGGCCGCCAAAGCGCTCCAAATCTATGGTCCGTCGGCTTTGATCAGTTTTGAGGTTAGAATGTCAAATGTCAAAACAAGGATGAGCTTTATCGTACATAATTGTATATTCTATATTTGCTGATCTATATGAACATATATTTTTTAAGTGATTATATTATTCACCGGAGTTCCTTGTTGTTAAATACAGAACCCTAAAATAAAAATAAAAGATATCATAATTACATTCATTTTAACTAACGACATGTTTAATGATGGGAATAACCTCGCGAGCAGAAGATGGCATTGCGTTCACTATGTTGAATTTCAAGACAGAAAAAGCTGCGGAAAATTTAACTTCCGAGGATTTTTTCTGAACTAGAATATTTCTATCATATAAAGTACAATTAAAAACAATGTTACTTCTGTTCAACTAGACTTGTACTGCAATTATCAAATAATTTTTTTTAAATTACACTTACGCTAAAAACATTGTTTTACAAAAAAAAAATTTCATCCAGAAATTTAAATACTGAATAATAAGAAAAAATTGTATATACTTAATTTTAATCGTACTCATGTATAAAAAATGCATTGGATACCGTCCGGCTTGCGAAATGTTGACACAGAGGAGAAATGCACAAAGGGCTTTTTTATGTGAGTACCGCACAACAGTCCCACAACTGCTCCACATTGTCTGGAGCCAGTGGAGTATGTTGAAGATGAAGGAGAGAAAGGCGTTGATTTTGAATGGTAGTCTTTCACCAGGGTGACACTGACAGTATCTACCACTCTGGAATGTACCGCAAATATACTACTATGTAATCAATAGTGAACCAAAAATCCACGAATGCAATGACGAATATGAATAATATTGTACAAATTGTTTTAGGTTTTGTCATTCGATAAATTATATTGTTTAATAAATCAATTATAATTACAAAGCACAAATAAAGAGTTTTATCTTACACAGGAGGTCCAAACAATGGATATTTAATTATCAATGCGAAAATTTTATCAGTTTTAAAGACGCACGCTCATAGAATGGGTATCACATCTACAATGATGTATGCAAATATTCAACATTTATTCCTAAAACTGTTCATTTTCATCCGCCCGTTAAAAGCTCTCCAAGGTGAGAAGAAAATAAATACATAAAACAGCTCAAACACGCAATCTCGGTGCCACCAATGCAGCTGAGCATAATTTTATTTGTTGTGACGAACTCAGAACTGTCAAAGTGACGTCCGCGTCGTTTTTACGGCTCGGTCGCACTGATAGCAGACTCAAAAATTAACATAGAAACGTGCGATAAAAAGGTAAACAATTGGTTCATGCATTCCAGAAGCAAAACTAATTTCAATTGCGTTCGCTCAGTTTACATTTTACATTGAAAGCGGCTGTTCGAAGGATATTTTTCCAATTCCTGCTATACACTCTCGCTTCGCCCTGTTCCGCGTGGGTGTTTGCACGACTCAAAGGACGCAAGCCGAAATATCACCGTGGAGACTGGTAATGGGACGCACGTGGCTACCGCACAACAAATAATAATCTAAGCAACAGCTGCGCGATACAAAAACGAAGATTTAATACTCAAACTCCCTCGTCTCAGAAAAAGCCTCGCTTAAAGTCTCGCCGGGAGTGTAGAGCAGGAATACGGAAAAATTACACGGAAATAACGAATGAAATAAAAAATTCCAACCTACATCCAGAAATTCTCATGAATGACTCAGCATTGACGTTATCCCCACACTGTACCACGTAAAAATACCTATTTTGACCACCAAGATAATACCATGATGATTAATAATATGAACAATCGCTATCAGTGCTGGGTGGGTGGATGATTCACGACCTCTCCGCTTTCTGCTTTCACGCACTGACCGGCGCCTTCCACATCTCACCACATGCCAGGTCCAGGTTCCAAGGGTTCCTGGACCACCTTATCCCTTCTACTAACAGCCGCAATAGAATCACGCCACAAGTAAAGCACGGATTAGCATTAGCTTAACATCTTGCGAGGCAATCACATTACTCATAGTTATTATTTTATACATTTATTCGGAATGTTAGGTACCTGCATCCATAAATCTGAAATGAAAAATAGAAAATCTGTTTGTGCGTCCGTAAATTATTGTTATAGACACAATAATTGATATGGTACACAGTACCTAACACGTCACCCTCAAAACAACCAAACCAACCTGCCAATGGTTCTCCCGGTGGGGAGGAGTATATTGCTCCTGAACAAAATCTCACAGGATATCGACATATTTTGCGTCAGTGAGGAAAGATTCAAAAGGGAAATTCTATTGATTCTTGAAAGAATCTCTTCTCATTGACGCGATCTTCACCACTGCCTGAATTTATTTAAATATCTCTGAATTTATTTTTTTTTATTTTTAGTATATTTCTTCATTGTTTTACAAATATTAAATAAGTACCTGTAATTTCTCTTACGTATTAAATATAACATGTTTGTAATTGTATTAGAAATTAAATAAAAACATTATTATTATTATTATTAAAAACAGTCAACAACTAAGTTAAATTTCCTGATAGAAAATTACATACATTATAAAGCATAACTCTGTTTGAGACAAAAAAACAGATCTCAATCTGACGTCTTGAAAACTGCACAGCTTTTTCTGACAAAGTTTTTAAAGTTAACGGCGCTACTATTTTCAGCTAGCAATGTCATTTTCACAGTGAGCTAAGAAGTTAAAAATATGAATGAACTATTAACTATTAAATATTATATACGTCATTCTCAGTGGCGTGCAGTCCCCAAAGACTGAAATGTGCCTACCCATAGAAAAACGTGCTATAAAAATAAATCAAAGATATATATATTTTTAAATAAGACAAATACCCGATCAATCTATTTTTTCCAAGAATTTGGTAAGAAACTTGTACGTTAATTTATTCAGTTGACCACAACAATCAGTGGAATATGATGAGGTGATTTTCCCACGAAAACGGCGCTATAGAAGTAATTCAATTATTATCAATATAACAAAATAGAAAATTTAAAATATTCTATGTACTACACAGCCTATCCTTCATCATAAAGGCACGCCACTGGTTCTTTATCATTTATCCAACAAATCTTAACCCTTTCACAGCCCGCAACATCTATCAATGTGTACACACTTAAATTTAAATACCAGTATGGTTTATTAACGTGAAAATCATATAAATTTTGAAGGAAATTTAAGTGCAGATTAAATCTGTTTTACAGGTTTGTACAGCGCCCTTGAGGTGTTATTTTACAAAGAATGCACTATAAAAATTAATTGCTCAAAATTCCTTCATAAAATGACAAGCCACAAGTCGCGATACTAATCTGTTTATAGCACGAGGGCGACTTTGTTCAAATTCAAAATAATAATTGAAATATAACATGCTTCTAAGTTTTTTTGTGATGACCACTCCTGGCTTCTTATAAATATTACTATTATACTATTTTAGAATGTTATGTGAGATGGAAAGGAGAGAAGAAAGATAAAGGTTTAATTCAACTGAAAATATCTTCCATTTATTTTTTAATCAATAGTTTCATACAACAATTTAGTACAGGTACTACGACCATTTTCGATTTGCAGGACTCCATTTAAATCAAATACTTCGAAAGAAGAAACTGCTATCACAGGTCCTTCATAAAGACTGGATACAAAAAAAAACGATAAGAACTTTAATTAGGGAGTTTCAGACTTTAGAGACTTGACCATTACTACTTGGTAATAAAAATTGAGCATCTAACACAAAGCATGTTTCCACAGTCCAATGGTATGTCGTACACTTAACAGGTGAAGCAGGTAGTCTAACTGTTACCTGATAGCTCTGCTGCCAATCACTACAGTTTACAGTCAGTGGCATCTATGCACATAGTACAGAATTCATGAATGTATTGCATTGTATTATATTATTACGGTAGAGTGGTTTAGAGCATGGAGCATAGAGGCGCGTGCTGCGCAACAACTTTCTCTGGCGAAATAACAATTCCCACCGCTGTGAGGTCTACCATCGATATGCTCACTACCTACTACCTCAGTACTCAGTACGTATTAGCAGTGGCGTGCACTTCATAAAGGTTGAAAGGATGTGCCTACCTTAAGAAAAACGAACCGAATAAAGAAAAGAAATGAAATACAGTAGAAAAAACATCAAATTTCCTCGCAAAATGCAGATTTGACACCTCACGTCATTGATGATAATAAAAAGAATTCTGATGTACGTATTTTATATGTAGGCAGTGATAAAAAAAGCATCTATAGTAGATGTTTGAGTTTACCCAGGGAACGTCAATTTATCCCGCTGACCACAACAACCAGCAGATGGTTAAAAATAGCAATTTTAAACATTCATTGAAAAACTACACACAGCCTACTTTTTGTCATAGAGGAACGCACGCCACTGGTATTAGAATATTAAGTACCAGGTGGGCGTTTGATCCGTTGTAAGTAGCGCAAATATAACGCATTCCATTATTATTGTTTACAAATATTTACTTCCGTTACAGCAATTATTTATTTTTTTATGCGAGGAACCGATTAACTGGTTTCGGAGTGCTAATAGTGTAATAAACAATAATATAACTAATGCGAAATGGCAGAGGGGACTAATCCTCACTAAGCTTTCAAGGTGCATTTTGCGGTAAGGTAAAAGGGGGCTAAGCCAGATATACCTATAGCTTATATATATTATTTATTAATTGGAGGGAACAAGTAATTGTGCAATTATCTGATAGAATAAAGGGAATAGCACTTGATTTCGATTGGATATCAATCAAATAAATTAATAGAACGCTTTACAATAAATGTACACATGACAAATTTAAACATGAATTTAAAATGTTTTTTTTTAATTTCTTATTTAAAATGTTTGGATTCCCTTCCGCCTTTTCAGAAATTAGTATTAGAGTTCGATTCCCAAAGTAGGTCACAAAATCGCATCAATTAAATTATTTAAAACTACATATAATCAGCAATGACGGGAAACTCTAGAAATAACGAAAAGGTACAGTTCATAATAGCATTGCGATGGTGGAAAATTGTTCAATCAGTAGTTTCTTATTCACTTAGAAAGTTAGCCATGTCACACACCAAGAATTTCTGAAACAGAGTAGGTACACAGTTTTTTTTATTGACTTTAGCATAATAATTATAAATTTAAGGTTATTGAATGGAGATTGTGCAAACGACTTGTTTTATATGCGGGCGAATTGACTATTTAATAATAGTAGGTGAGTATGAATGAGAGAAAGAACATGCAAAGGACATTGCTAATACGAATGAATGCAAGGTTAAAATTCTTAGAAGGATGAGCTCGAACAGAGCTAAGGATGCGGTCATATATGTAGCGGAGTTGGAGCAATAGCGAGATTCATGTATCGTTACTTATTAATACACATATAAAATGTTTCGCTTAGGTAGCTACCCAGTTAGGACATTGCACCTGCGAAAGAAAACCAAAGCCATAAAAGTCAAAGTACCTACCCGCCTACTAACTGGCAAATAAATGTTCAATAGGACTGTCTAATGCCGAACTGACCTTGAGCTGGTAAATAATATGGCGTGATTCTTTGAAACGGAATGCCAACATTAATTCTGAATATGTACAATAAAGGATTGTAACAGCAGAACGAAATACCCTTAGCATTTCATAATACGCCATGAAATAATGTTTGAAAATAAAATGCTTAGGAAATTATATTTCAACGACAGAAGAAAAACAAACTTCTTTTAATGAAAGGGTAGGTGTGAAAATATCCAGGTACCTACTTTAAAAGACCATAACAACAAAAAAACATCGGTATTGTTTCCCCAAAGCACGCCGTCACATTGGCGAGGTTTCACAACGTAAACAAACCGTAAAACTCTTATAATATAGGCATTGCTATGTTTTAATGCGCAAAAACAAGTGTACTGGTTATTGAAAACATTCGGCAGGCGCTGAAGACGACCGATAGATATTAGAGAAAAAATCATTTCATAAAATTGCAAATAATGATAAGACAGATGGGCCAGTGATTAACCCCGGCACTGTTTAGATGTTTGTCTCCTCCGCAAGGCCAGGCCTCCACTGGGAATATTCGTTGCTAATTAATATTGCGCAATTTAGAAATATAATTAATAAATATTAATAACCACTTGTTCACAGAAAATCTATAAGTACTGCGTACCATAGGGCTTTTTTTTTCATAAAAAAAATCACAATGAATTATGAATGTACTTGTGTAGGTGGGTAGGTACCTACATAGAATTCGGTCTAAATAGTAATACACTTTTATCTCTATAACGGGAGGTCGGAAAGGTGGTCCACTGATGGTGGTCCAGTGGGCCTGGACTCCCGACCGAGTTAGAGATACAGCATACAGCAAAGGACAGGGTGAGATTGACGGTTAAGGATAAACGTGTGTCCTAGTAGTATCGGTGTGAATGTATGCGGCTCAGTGTATGTTGTGATACTTCAGAGCGGACACGAAACAATAACTTTGTACGCAATAAGTAACCGTACAAAACGCAAGACACAAGGCGGCAAAGGTGGAAGTGGGCGGCGGAGGGAGCGAGTGGTGTTGGTGTCGGTGTGGAGAGGAACTGTGCCGGCAAGACGGGTGACGGTTGACGGGTGTCGGGTGGCCGTGACAAGCGGCGGTAAATATTTACACGGGACACTAATAGCGGCGGATCTATCGATTGTAGAAGAGTGTGTGCTGCAGCAGTTAACGGAAGCCGTACATCGGTGACGATAGCAAGGAGTGCACCTAGCGTGGGGCGGGGGCGAGGGTGAGGGGCGCGCAGTCTGGCAACGGCGCCAGGTGTCGGGCCGCCCTGCAGCCGTAGCCGCGCCACTGACAGTTGGGCCGGAGGGACCGACCCACGCACGGACAAGAGCCCTGACACCCCTCCACACCACACATAACACCAGCACTGACGTTTGTCCCTCTCTAGCCGCATCCCAGGTGACTGTGACTGGTGAACTTCCCTGACAGGAGACAGAAATGACCTCTGCAAGCGGCGAGCGAACTGCGGATTACGGATCGCAGCCCTACTTGACGATGGTTCTGACACATCCTCGGCGCCCGCAGGTCGCGGGGATGGTAAACACCGAGGTAGTGACGGGACGAAATGCGGGACGAGTCGAAGCCGCGGTTGTACAAAATTCAAACGGTCCACAAACTAGGGCACTGTTCTCAAAAGGTGAGATTTGCGTACCGAGTAAAAAGATTCGGCCTTCTCCGCGTGACACAAGCGATTATTTAATTCCCAATTGCGACTAGAATATGTACGGCGGGATAATTTTATTAAAAAAAGGGAGAGTGGTCGCGGAACGGAACGCGATACTGTATTTCGAAATACGTCGGTAAGTCAGTTAATCTTCGATGTAAAAGTGACTTACCAAGGCGAAGAAGTTTGTGTGGCAGTCCTCCAAACTGGCGCCGTTAGTTTGATGGTTTTGATGCGTCATGGTAGTCCTAAACACTTCATTTTCATTTCACAACACTTAACACTGGTATTAATGAAAGAAAACCACTAAAAATTTAGAAATTATCGCGAACATCCAGAGGAGTTTTCACCTTTCAATGGCGACTGGAAAATGGCGGATACAATACAACAAGCCAAGCCGACAGTGTCGCTGTCATGCGGTACAAAGTGGAACTTCAACAACAAATGTCCCTCGTGTTGAGCTCTTTACTCTTACTCGTCGTGAGAGAGACACCATGATGTTTCATGTTATTTTGTTGGCTTTCTGTAGAGTCCAGCGCGAAGCTACTCCGCATGGAAAAATCTCTCAACCTCGGACCGTTTCTATCAAAAATTATTATTATTCTTGGTTTCTTCAAATTTATGATAATTTTTAAAATCGTGCGTTGACTTGTTGACCATGGCAAATGTTTTAAATCGTGTTGGAGAAATTGGAACTTTACTGTCTAGAAATGTAAGAAGGTCACATATAAAACATCACACATGAAAATGTCTGTATATTTTCACTTTATAAACTTTTATTTCAGGTTATCTGTCGATTTTATTCAACGAGGGTCAAAAAACGTCTCTTACCTGTAGGAAAAAAGATAAAAGCAGTTACCGAGTCTTTGGCTTCAAGAGGGTAAGTTTGAGACAGTATAACTAGTTATAATATTCGTTAAAAGTCGTTAAATCGGCATGGCAAACGTCAAAATTATGCACAAATGCTAATAAAAATATATGATTTGTAGGTTTTTGAGGTCACATAAGCCTTATGATCCGCCATCCGACGTTAATGAAAAGTTGAGAAATATATTTGTGAAAGCCGGAGTCTCTTCAGATCCCGATATACCAATTGAGGACCCAGCCATCAGGTTCAACATTCTGAATGACTGCTACAAGGAACTTGGCCATGGAGTTCCTAATTCTATGCTCAATTCTATTGAAAAAACAGGTGAATTGTAACATTATAAACAGGACTGCGATCTTATTACAAGTTAGTGAAACAAACGTCTTAACATTAACAACTGTAATTAGGGTTAGCAGTCCACAATGGAGTGTTGATTTCAAATCTAGTGTATGACAGTGAGGCATGCAACTGGCAGAGGAAGGATGGAGTAGAGTGAGTCCTGTAGAAATACGATCCCTGAGGGGTATGTGTGGTGAAACCATGTACGACCGTATTACAAATGCGGAGATCCAGAAGGAATGCAAAGCTGATTTAAACTAAATTAATAAGAAATAGAAACGCTTAGATGGTTTGAAACAATGTATAAATGTGAAAGAAGCAAGTATTGTGGGCAAAGACAATTGTGTGGCAGTTCACCCCTTCTGCCTACCCCTGCTGAGCAACGGCGTGATGGTGTAGTTAGTAGAAATTAACTTATACATTTTTACAGCTGATATCACAAAGTTCTACTCCATCCCTGTGAATGTCACCACGCCCCTGGACTCCTTTAAGACTGCGGACCTCCCCCCCAACCTCAACATTCAATATGAATATCACCGCTTCAATCCGGGTAAGTACTTCCCTATATCCATGAATATAATATAAAGAACTAATGCAATTTTCTGTGCAAATGATGAACTTAACCTGATTACCTCTGTGACCAATGCTGGGTTCCCACCTTATCTATTCTATTTCATAGAACGAATCTTTCTGTGATAGACAGGAATTATAGCACATTCACATACTCTATGTATATTATTTGTATTCACGCGCAGCACAAATTGATACAGCAAATTTTCGAAAGAAAAAAGTGTTTTTTTTATTGTATATAACCATAGACATTACTGTACTGTGCGCCTAGGGCGGCATTGACGTAGCAACTGTCGTCCACACGGTTCTATTCTATGGTTTATTTTAAATAGAATAGAACGAAAATCGGAGACGATTCAACATTGGGTTTCTATTCTATCGGGCATTCTATTGTGTAGGCCTGTTCTCACTGATCTATTACATAGATTATAGAATAGATGAAGTGGGAACGTAGCACGGTTAAGATCCTCTGCTTCGGATCCAGAGGTCACAGGTTCAAGTCTCGGCTTGTGCAATAAATTAAATTAAATTCATGACATGTTATTTCACATGTAATAGGGAACTCCAGAGAAAAATATTACAGCTTAAAAAAATATATTCATATAGATCAGGGAATGCCGATTCTGAAATAATACAAGATTTATTGTAAATGATTATACGTAGACATTATAAATCTTTATTTAAAAGTAAATAAAAAAACCATCTCATCAAAACACCCTGTTGTGTTGATACCATTGCATTCGGAACATCTGACATCACGGGTTTCGGCCGTGCATATTCTGGTTTTGGATTTGATGGAAATTTTTATTTGTCAATTCTGTTTTGTAATAATAATTATTTGATGTAATTTAAACATTATTTTGGTTGACTTTAAAGCTCTATAATTGTAATTCTATATAAAAATATACATTATCAATCTCCCTGAATAAAAAAAAAAAAATTAATCTTTTTTTGGTTTCATCATTATTTAAATAATCGTAAGTATCGTTAAAATAATTTTGAAAATATCCATTTGATATTTTCGGAGGGGTGGGGGTGTTTCAATATTGGTGGGGTTTTTTTAAAGTTCATTTTCATAAATTAATTCTCAAAGTTAGAATTTTTTTAAACCCACCAAAAACGCCAGAATCCAAGCAGAAAGTGCCGGGGGGGGGGGATGATTTTGCACAGAAAGAATTTATATGCCATAATATTTTTCATTGGAGTTCCTTATTGGGATATTTTTTCGGTGTCTACATAAAAAAAAATTAAGTTTTTCCATCGATTCAATTTCTTATGAACATATTGTTTTATTCTGCAGAAACGGACACCATGTTCAAGGGAATCTCGGCATATCCCAAGTCCTCCACGCTTGTGACCGGGCTCAGGTATAAGAAGAAGTATCCTGGATACACAGCCAAAACCTCCTGGCCCTAGGCTTCACTGCGCCGTCGCGGTGCACAATCAAATTTTCCTGTATAAATGCATGGACACTGGTAGCCAATGGTCACAGACCCGTTTCAAACAAAATTTCGTATATGCTGGACGTTTATTTACTCCAGTTCTAATCTTAAAAGAATTATACATTGCTAAATATGTATCTAATCTAACTGTCTGCCTACAACGTATCCTAAGATACTTTGGACACGTTGCTCGCCAAACTGAGAACTCGAACCTCGAGAAACTCATGGTTAGAAAAGTAGAAGCGAGGATAAGCAGACGAAGATCACCGGTGCACTGAACTGATCAAGTGTCACAGGTAGGGATTGCAATCCCGCTGAAACTGCGCAAGATTTTTTTGATTCCACGGAATCTGCGTGGGATTGGATTTTCGATGTACAGTTTATCATATTTGTATGTGCTAATAAAAACATTTTTGTTTGCGTTTAATCGTCAAAAATCATAATATAATCTCAGTAACCCCATGCCTGACAGGAAATAATAAAAAAATTAACCACTTACTAATCTTCTATTATATATTACTAAAACAAAACAAAAATCTATGTAGAATCTGTCTTCCTTATTCACATACATGATTAATGATTAAAGATGTTATAAAATTATAATAATAATTATTAAAAACTGATATAAATGATATCTCAGTAAAAAGAATCATTGCTGTAAATGAGATCAAGAAACAGACATAACGTCTCATATTCCAATCTGCTTCTCGAAAAGCTACATATATAGCCAGTGGCTGAAAAAGCTCGTTCAGCCTCTGCGCTTGTTGGCGATATGGTCATCAAGTAATTGTAGGCCACACTGAGGAATTTGCATCTTACTCCGTCTCTTTCGTAGGTTGGCATTTCCTCCTGCAATAGTTTTTCAAAATACTCAACATCTAGCACCTTTTTTTTATTTATTTTGCAGTTTTTATTTTTTTTCAGTATTTTAATTTCTAATTCTTCTTTCAACGACAGATTAGTAGATTGCAAATTATCATCAGATTCAGATTCTTCATCTCCAGATTCGTTGTTTTCCTCAATATTATAAACTCTTGTCATATAGCGTAACATAATTTCTTTTGCAAATAAATCCCGCGGATCCCGCACTAATAAGTGCGGCATCCCGCATGCGCCAAAGGGATCCCACTTTATGGGATTGCAATCCCTAGTCACGGGCGTCCGGAACGTCGGTGTCCGCAACTCTCCATGTCCATGTATATTAATATAGGAAGGTTTTAGTGCAGTGAACATAGGATAATATGGATTTTAAATAAAGCCATGTTTGTATAGTTTTAGTTTATTATTGTGATTAAATCGTATTGAATGCATAATTGAATTAAAATTCACAAAATATATTCTTTATGGATTTGCAGTCTCTTTGGTTTTGTTATTTCATTTGTATAATATTTATGTATTAATATTTCCATACAGGGAACCCAGATGGTGTGATATAACGCTATACACAGTGTTATAAAACTAGTGGTATAAGCGGGAAACTGATGAATCTACATCACATAGAGAACCCAATTTTTTTTTTTTTCTGACAATTTAAAATACAATAAACAGCTAATAGTAATCCCATAAATGACTGATTTTTTCTGAAATTTGGATTCGATTTACTCGAAAATGAAAGCTCAAATCCAAAAAGTTTACTACAAGGTCATCTCCAAATGCGATGTGGATTCACTAGTTTCTTTTTTGTATCACGAGTTTCCTGGCACTATGCATTAAGGAATGAAAAATGATTGTTGAAAAAGTAAAATTTATACATTTTTTCATGAAATAAACACAGCTTTGGTGTGAACCACTGAAGAGATGAACTGATAGAAGTGTCTCCATGAGCCTGAAGTGAGGTAATTTTTCCCTACTTCAGCTGAAATTCATCAAACATTTTCAACACACTTCTAGGGATTATCCGTTCAGTGGTGTAAACCTACAAGTCGGGTAGGCACTAGTAGTATTAATTCACAGTCTGGCATTTAATAGCGGACACAAATTTAGGGCGCTACATTATTTTGAATAACAACACCAAGATAACTCATAGGAAAATGGATGCAATTTTAAAAAAACACAATGGTCCAAATGCATATTTTTTTTGCTTTAACCAAACGGTCTTCAGAAATTAGTGGTACTTTCCGAAAAGACTGGAGTATTATTATTCTACATCATATTCTAATACAATTTAATGTTTGAACATTTTTTTTACTCTTTGCGAAGAAGATACATAATTACATGAAAAGGGTTTTTATTTATTTATTACCGAAATGTGTGCATCAAAATATGCATTTATTAGATGTTAAATTGAAAGAAAACAAAATCTAATTTACGGATAAAAATTATATGTTAATATAATCGAGTTATGTTGTTTTTCCTTGTTTCTTTAACACGAACTGTCAAATTCAAATGAGAAAAAAATTTAAGTGAGAAGCTTGGTGTTGCCATAGTAATAATTTTTTTTAGTTCCACTCTTAAATTTCTACTTTTTATTGCCAACCTGTGAGTATACAAATGGGTGGGTACTAAAAATACATATTGAATATAAAAAAGAAACTTAGATGGTTAATTTAGTTCCGATTTGTAAATTGTCAGTTACCAAGCCAACCAGATAGGCAGACAGATAATATTATGAAACTACTTAATCTATGGATCAACATGAATGACATCTTTTATGTATTTTATGAATTAAGCATTACCACCAAGGTTAAGGGTGGTATTTACTTAAATCCTTTTACAAAGGGTAAGTGTGACATCAAAAGCGTGTCAAGTGTCTCGCATTCTAAGAATAAGTAATCTAATAGACTCATCGCACCCTCTCTAAGGTGCTAGAGGTCATTGCATAGATAATAGAAACAAGGGAGATGGGCCATGAACCATTATTAGAATGAAACCGCAGACACAAAAGTGTCATCAACGTCATTCACCCATCTACGCACAGACGCCTGTGTTTCTACCAACACACCAGATGCATCATTTTCATTGACTGCCGCTTTGATAGTCTATGCAGTTTGGTCATAGCTCGGCGACAGTCAGCGCGCTTCTATGCCATATCTCCATTTGTTTCTATTATATATGATTCGTTGTGTACTGAAGCTCAAATACTGAAAACTTTCTGTTTGGAATGCCTCGATAAATAATTGTAATTTAAATACTGAAAGATTCTTTCAGTAACAATTAAATAAATAAATAATAATAATTTAAGATAGAAATAATTAAATAAATAATAATACTAAACTTATCTTACAGAGGTTGCATGAAATGCATCATTTTAGAAAACAACCTATTTTTTTATTTTTTTTTTAGCAAAAATATAATTATTTTTAAGGTTATTTTTTGTTTGTTTAAAATGCCAAAATTATAATACTAATGTTGTATGTAAAAATACTTTCGATAATATTATGAAATGCAATAATAGCACAGGCCAAAAATAAAATCCTGCCCAAGCCATTATACAAATTATTCTCTATTATTTATACTGTTAAAAGGAACAAGAACCAATATTGACAAATCTACAAGAAGTCGTTGAAAATAAATATCTGTAAATCTCTGAGGCATTGATTAAATTAATAAGTGCAAAATTTATCATTTGGGAAACTTAAAGGCGACTGGAACTCCCTTCTTGTTGGATTTGCTATCACCCTGGAAAAAAAAATTATTGACCCTTTATATAGGTACTTACATCTCTTATTAATATAAAGGTGAGCTTATTTTATTTTATTTTATTTATAATGTACACAACAGAGGGTTAGCAAAAAAAAATTACAAAGAAAATAATAAATACCAACCGTCCAATAACGGTGTACAACATGAAAAAAAAATTGAATTTATAAACAACAACAAAAGGTAACAAGAGAAAACAATCTTTGGATCAAGTAAAGTTAAGTGAAAATAAGGGATTTGAGAAAATTTGTAAAGTTATGGGGGCTTATCGCCAAATATGTCTGGGTGTTGTAGTCAACACATTGGCACAAGAGGTTGGGAGAAAGTTAAGTTGGTTCTTCGGAAAGGAGTATGGAAAATTTCGGGGGTTTCTTAGACGGAGGTTGATATTAATTTTGATTGTGGCCAAGAGATTCTACATGGTTATTTATAATTTTGAAAAGAAATTTGATGTCATTTTTGTCACAATTTTCATTTAATGTTTCTATTAATTTGAAAAATTATTGCCAGGATGATGTGGCAAATTCTTCCAACCATCCCAGATTCTTAGTAGAATAAAAAATTGATGTAGCGATTTCCACAAGTTATGCATGTTAAAGCATTAAAAACGGTCATTTGAAAATGAAATTATGGTCAAAAATATATCTAATAGACGCGTTAGGCTTATTGTGTAATATTATCATTGTTAATGTAAGTGATACAAGCGAGAAATTGGTGAATCTACATCACAATAGAACCCAAAAATTCAATCTAAGCATTTGGTAAAGTAAAGGGTTCACAAAATTTTGGCGCTTTCAAATTTGACCTAAAAAATTCGAATTTTTGACTTGATTTACTCGAATATGAAAGCTAACTAACTAACCATCACGCCGTTTCCGCAGGGGTAGGCAGAGAGGACGGACCGCCAAATAACTCGATCTTGGCATACACTTCTTGCTTCATTCACTTTCATACAACGTCTCATACATTCTCTTCTGTTGTTCCGACTTCTGACATGGCCCGACTCAAGTATTTGATTCACGTGATCGTGCCATGTCTCGGACGCCCCCGGCTTCTTACGTTCACATTCGCATCATATATTCTCCTTACACTCCTCTCTTCGTTCATTCGCTCTACATGCCCAAACCATCTAAGCGTCCCTTTCTTGATCATGCTCACTACGCTTACATCAGCCTTGCATTCTTTACGAATCTCAAAATTTTTCATACAATCATAAATGGTTTTACCACACATTCGTCTCAGAGATCTCATTTCTACAGCATTCAGTCTACTTGCATCCTTCCTCTGCCAGTTCCATGCCTCACTGCCATACATCAGGGTTGGTATCAGCACTCCACTGTGGACTGCTAGCTTCGCTAAATGAAAGCTCAAATCAAAAAAAGTTATACCACTAAAGTTTCCGGACATCATGCATAATATTTGTACCAAAATAAAGTAAAATAGCGAGGATAAATTTCATTTCATTTAAATTCCATTTTGACACTGGGTTAGTGCTTGACATTCCTAACTGCGCAGGCGGCCAAAGGGAAATGAATAAACTATGTATTTTTTAAATCTTAATTGATTTTTTTTTAATGTACATAATTTAAATTTTTGGTAATAACCCTTAGAACCCTATAGATTGGTAAACCAACCTGAAGAAATGATATAAATATACCATCATTACCCTATGGCCTGCTATAATGGCCTATGAATGAAAAATAAGGGATATTTTTAATATAACTTTTTGGATATAACTCCACCAAGAGTGAGAAAAGTGTTATTTTTTTGGGGAGGGAAGCGAATTTGTCTGAGAGGATGAGGAGTGTAGGGTACAAAGGGCTCTTTATATTATTTCTATACAATGGCGGAGGGTTTGTTTAAAACATATCAAATTTCTCACCGATCTCCGCTCTCCGAGCAGCATCCTAGCTTTGTCTTCCTCGGGGGGAGCAGTGCTTGCCGAGGCAGCCCCTCTATTGCGGTGCAGCTGCAGCTTCTGCCTGATAGCCTGCGACAGGATGACCCGCCGCGAGTCAGACTTCATGGCCAGCAGCAGATCCAGCCACGTCCAGGTCACGTTGTGGTACTCTAGGGTGGGGATCACGATGGAGATGTCCCGTAGATCTTCCAGGTTCTTCTCCTTGTTGCCCTTGTAGCTGACCCTCACGGGCACCTCGGGGATCTTGATGTATATGAACAGCTTGTTCTTCTCGGCTCGCTCCTATTTTGCACAAAATTAAAAGTAAATGGAGAACTACTTACGAGATTTATTTTAACAGACCATTGTCCAATTATATAAAATACACAACACGAAATGAGATAAGCAAGAGCTACAGGAAAATAACAGCACATACATAATACATGAATGAAGTAATGACAAAAATATACATTTGAGAGAACATTCAAGTTAAAGCCTGAACAAGGTTTTGGTACAGTCCATGATTCTTCGAAGATTATTTTCGTAAAGTCTGACAAAAATCATTTAGACTGGTACCAAAAATTTCAAGGTCGTGGCTTGAGTTAACAAGTCTCTACATTCTGGACAGTGGAGAATGGTACCCACAATTAGTAGAGTATTAGAGATCAGATAGAAAGAAATATTGAAATTCGTAAAGAATGCAAGGCTGATGTAAGCGTAATGAGTAAGATTAAGAAAGGGACACTTAGATGGTTTGGGCATGTGGAGCGAATGAACAAAGAAAGGAGTGTAAGAAGAATGTATGACGCGAATGTGAATGGAAGAAGAAGCCGGGGACGTCCGAGGAAGACATGGCACGATCAAGTGAATGAAATACTTGAGTCGGGCCATGTTAGAAGTCGGAATAATAGAAGACGATGTATGAATGTGAATGAAGCAAGAAGTGTATGCCAAGATCGAGTTGTTTGGCAGTCCGTCCTCTCTGCCTACCCCTGCGGCGAAACGGCGTGATGTTTAGTTAGTTAGTTAGATAGAAAGAAATGATTTTGTAAAAAGCAATTATATTATGGCTTGCCAAAAGACTGACGATAAAATCATAATGGAAACTGAACTGATAGAAGATTATTAATCGTTTTTGTGTTTAATTTGTAAAACTCCATTTTTTTTTTTTAATTTTATTTAAATCAAATTTAATAATATTATTAAGGGTCCAGTATAAGACCGCGTATTCACCGCCGTAAGGAATTTTAGTCCACAAACTCAAAACACGGACCACCGCGAGCCAGCAGCGGGATTGGGGAAATGGGGATAATGTAGACCACGCCGGATTGGAAAAAAATGTTCGGCATATTGATAGAATACGAAACAAAAACATTTGCTCTACATTTTTTTTTGTTTATTCGCTGTATAAAAATAAATGAATAGAAGCTTGACAGACTTAACTTAGCGGTCGGAAAAGGGAGGATTTTTTTTGACGCTTACTGCAAAGTAAAGCAAGTCGATCTGTTGGTAATAGGATAGGGTAACTGATGAGAATATGTTTTTTTTCAATTTATATATAATATATTAATTATTGTCAGTACCCATACAAAGTGCCTAACTTTTACAAAAGATTTGTTTTGTTACTATTTACGAATTTATTTTTTCACAGCATAATCTTTTATTTTTGCTTTGGAAATATTATAGAAATGGGTAACGTGGGCCAACTGCTAAGAAATACTTATAAGCACAGTTTTTCGACACAGGGAATTATTTTCATGGATTTTGAATCAGGGAATTCGATTTTCGATTGTCCACTAGGGGATTCAAGGTGGTTGAAATGAATTGGATGCTTTTTTATATGGCTGTTCTATCAGTGGCTTTGGTTTTTATTAATGGTTAAGTAATCCTACCATTACATTTGAATTGGGAACCAAGATGGAGAATGTGAATTAGATCCCGTTTATTAAATGGGAATAAGAATTACTTGTTTTTCGATAATTTTTCGGATTTAGAAACGCCCTTCACTATTGTATACTAAACAGCAGTAAAAATAAAACATAGGTAGATAAAAATGATTTATAACCCACTCCAGACGCACACAATAAGCTTGAATATAATTCACCAGTAGTCCAGAAAATGAAGGCAATAAGAAAACTTAAATTTTGTAGGTGAATAATACCTATAACAGAGAGTATTTTCACAAAAGTGCCCTATCTTTTCCTTGTCCCCCCAAAGGAAAGTAGACTAAATATGCTATAATTTGAAATCAAATACGTTTCTTAATAGTGTCTGAGATACAGAGGTTCTAAATTATGCAAATTTTTCATAAGTTGTCATTCTTCGCTATTTTTTAGTGATTTAGGCAATTTTGACAGCGAAGGAGTAATTTTTCGACAAAGGTTAATCAACATTTTTTTAAAGTAAACCAAACATGCTATAATTTGAAACCAAATCGGTCCCTAAGGACCTTATATCGTCCGAGATACAGTTGTTCTAAATCACGAAAAAAAATTCTATATTGTCATTTTCTGCTATTCTTTTTAGAGTTTTAGTCAATTTTAACAGCGAAGGAGTAATTTTTCGGCAAATGTTAATTAATACTTTTTGAAAGAAGACTAAACATGCTATAATTTGAAACCAAATTGGTGCCTGAGGATCTAATATCGTCAGAAATATAGCTGTTCTAAATAATGAAAAAAAATCTATGTTATTGTTATGGTTTTTTTCTATTTTGATCGTGAAGGACCACAATCAAAGTGAATTAATATTCAAGAATTTAAAACCAAATTGATCTCCGGGAACCTAACATCATCCGAGAAATAGCTGTTCTAAATAACGCAATTTTTTCTTTGTGATAATTCCTAGCATTTATTATATGTTTTGCCGTTAGATTCGAGTTCAATGCACCTTCTAACCCCCAAATCTCAATTTTCAACGAAATCGGTAGAGAACTGATGAAATTCAAATTGGCCGCAGAAATCATACATTTTGATATTAGATTCGAGTTTAGTTCACCCCTAAACACTCTAATTCCGATTTTGAACGAAATCGGTAGAGAACTGAAAAAAAAAAAAATACCACCGAAATTACGCATATTGACATTAAATTTGAGTTCAGCACCCCCCTCACATGACTTACGCCGTTTTCGAACCAAATCGGGGTAATATCTAGAAATTCAAGATAGCCGCTAAAACTACGGATTTTGTTAGGCACAGATCGGCATACTTATATATGCAGTTGGGGCATCACGATTGTAAATTATATATTTTAAAAATAATTCCTTCATTCCTTAGTTTCGCTTTTGACACACCTTGGAGATCTATACCAGTCTGTCTGTTTTTTCCAGTGCGCCGGTCTTTTATATTGTGCCGTATAATAAATTAATCACTTTTTGGACCATCTTGAAGAACGTTGCAAAAAAATGTGATTACAAAAAATATATTGAAAATACGTAATTTCTACTTTCCGGTCGCAGTCTCCCCAGCTATTCGTTATAAAACAGACAGAAATATCGAATTTCAAATGGACGTCCACTCGCTCTGAAGGACTTCTCACAACTGATTTACTCCGGAGAAATAAATAGTTTTATCAAGAATCGCGCGGGCCGGAAATTCTCATACAACTTTTGTATGACGGAACTGAATTTAAAAATTCCCGAACTTTGAGGGAATTACAGTGAAAATCTAAATATACTGAATTATTTTTAATAAACGCCCTTGGTTTTTAATCTTATTTTCTGTGAGATTATGGAAGGATTTTAATTAAACATGTTTGTAATGGGTGCAGTTAGCATAACGGCGAATGCACTGTCGAGCGTTTTACTTAAAATTACAGTAGATATTTCATATATAATGTAAAAGATTACAATTTAAGAATTTACGTCACTGAAAACCTTAGACACTATCGTAACTTTCTGTTAAGAATTTGCAGATAAATTATGTGTTGTATTGCTTACGTTAGCATACTGCGAAGTGACGTTTAGCGCCTTATTTGAGTCTTCCCCCTTAAGTGCTGCATGTATTTTACTTTTGTGACAGCTGTTTTGGCGTACAAGATTGATAGATGACAGAAGATTGTATAGAAGAGAAGTGATGAGCTTGCTCTTGCAGTACAAGCTGTCATATTCAAGATGAACTTGATACTAGCATTCAGTGAGCAGAAGAGAACAATGCAACACTCACTCTCTGTATTGCGCAAATTGAGATAAAATCTCATTTACAAGACATAAAACAGCGAGAACTCAGTAAGAACTCTTTTGAACTAGGTACTTATACATTGTAACAACGTACCTTCATCTTTTCAACGTCATCCTTCTGCTCAATCTTCACATAGAAGTTGGTGTCCTTGCCCAACTTCTTGGCCTTGATCTTATTCTTGCTAGATCCCCTCTGGAGGCTGGAACCCCTCTGCATCCCCGCACCCCCGCCTTCCTCCTCCTCCAGGTTGGCCTCCTCAATAGTTTCCGGATCTCTCTCCGGAAAGCAGAACTTCAACATTGTGTTGAAGAACTTCTTGGTTAAACCTGGAAACCAACGTATTGTACTGTTCAAGTTACAGAAAACTAATGTGGAAAAAAGCTAGTTGGCAGATGCAAGATATTCTGGAACTGGATTCCAGCAATAGTGCGGTACCACAATGCCAGGTAGGGGAGCCAGTTATCCAAATTGGAATCATGGTTGGCACTGAGGATTTTGTCATGGTTTAGGTGCACCGATATATCGGCGTTTATAAACTAATAGGGTTAAAGTGTTTTTTTTATAGAGTTTTGTTGTAACTCGTGAGTTGATAAACTAAAAAGTCCACCAAAGTAACCAGTTTTGTTATCCAAGTAAATAAATAAAATTGTCAAATTTCTAAATCATTTACATGTTTTTTTACAGAAAAAGCTCTTGGACCAAAAGGGTTAAGAATTTTTTATTTAAACTAAATTCATTGTTGTTATTGTTTTACAGGGACCGAGACATAATTATGGCCAAAGTGTCAGTCGATCTGATGTAAATAAAGTGGTTTAATATGGTGAGTGCCTCATTCATTCCTACCTATGGTGATGGGCACTACGTTGATCTCAAAGTGCTCCTTGACAGAGATGCCCCCGACGGGTGGGCGCTCACGGCAGAAGAGGCGCAGCACCCGCTGGCGCGCCACGGGCATGTGCGAGCGCACCTCCGTGGGCAGTAGCACCTCACTGTAGGGCTCGTTGGGCAGCAGATTGGTCATGCGCACGTAGCCCAGCTCAAGTAAATGCTCCACCGAGTCATCGCTTTTCGTGTTCTTGGTATACCTGCAAAACCAGATTGTGAATAAAAGAAAGCAAAAATAAAATTCATGATTTTTTTCTTTAAGCATTTATGGCACATTCTGAATATCCAAGACTTCAGTCCAGAATTGAAGTAGGTACCTCAAAGTCTGATATCTTTACTCCGACCTTCTCTCAGCTGAATCATATTATGCAGTACCTACCCATTACACGACTGAATCCCATTTGATCGCTAAACTCACTATGAAAGAATCATGTTACAATCATAAAACAAGAAAAAGATGGAATTAGCAAAATAGCAGATTATTTTATTTTCAAACAGTTAATTTATATCTCAATAGGTCGTTCTTTAAAATAGAAATAATGTAGAGAGCTGAAAATAGTTGCATTGACCTAGACAGAAAAAGCCGTGCACATTTCATGATGCCGAGCTCACCATTTGAGTTTTTATTTTTCTATTCATAGAATCAGATATCCGCTTTATAGTTGATATAATCTACACTAATTACGGATTTTACATTTGAATTGAGTACTTAGGGTAAAGGCTGTCATTAAAGCTGCTCTTACTGAAAGTTGGTGAGTACGAGGTCTGCGATGCCTAGCTGGCCATCGGGATCTGTGAGTCTCCACTGGGCATGCTTGAAGCAGATCTCGTTGACCTTGACGGCGGCAGCGGGACGCGCCTGTGTGGCGGGGGCGCGATACCGGGACTCCTGGTAGCATGCCACCATGGCGTGGAGCTCCTGAACACAAAAACAAATATACCACATTAAAATACATGCTTCTTCTTCATGTTCCTCTTCAATCCATAGAGATTGGAAACCATATATGTGTTCACTCCGATCTATCCAGCAACATTGGCTTCATCAATAGAATTGCCTGTGACTTTAAGAATATAAATACCCTTAAAACTCTCTACTGCTCACTAGTTCACCCTCATCTTGAATGTCAGTGTCATTTGGTCTCCTTTCTATGCTGTTCATATTCATCACATTGAATTTGTACAATATCGCTTCTTATGTGGAATTGTATGAGAAAGAGGTGATTACTCCTATATTGAAATTGAACAAACCATAAACATTTCTACATTAGAAAAGCGTAGGTAAGACATTGATCTTATTTGCATTTTTTAAATAATTAATTGTATTATTGACTCACCTTATTTGTTGCAATTCATTTAGTTCAACATTCCTTCCATAAACTCAGAAACAATGAATTGCTTTCCTCAATAAACACTACTAATTATGGGTACCATTCTCCACTGTCCAGAATGTCGACATTTCTTAACCCAGGGCCTTGAAATTTTTGGTACCGGTCTGAATGATTTTTGTAGGGCTTCACGAAATTAGAACTTGAAGATTATCATTTAGAATGTCTAAAATCATGGACTCTACTAAAACTATGTTCATGCTTTGACTTGAATGTTCTCTCAAATATATATTTTGTCCTCCTTTTATCATTCCTTCAATCTTGTAATATGTATGTGCTGTTCTTTTTCTGTAGCTCTTGTTTATTTCATTTCGTGTCATATATTTTGTGTAATTGGACATCGGTCCAATAATAAAAATAACAATGAGAACAAATATTTCTTCTACCAATTCCTCTTTTTCAGTCAACTTGTCCTATAAATCTTTCGAAAGAGTCGACTGTTTATTTTGATACATTTTGTATATGCAAGTGATAATGCAGTCTCTTTGTTTCTTTACTCTGTTAAGGATCAACGTTGATGCCAATCTTTTCACAATATTTTTAACATTCAACGATATAATAGCATATCAAAATTTGATGATATGCAAATACAGTGAAATTCGTTTAATAAGTTCCTACTTTTCATGCTTAAGAGGAACGGCTGCGCGGCTTGTTTCATACAAAACTTAATTTTGGATTTGAGGTCAAAATACCCATCCAAACTGAATGATATATATTTTTTTAAGTAAAGGTTTAGTAAATATCTAGTATGAATGAGAATTATTTTATTTATTTTTTTTTAAATTATGAAGTTAAAAATTTTTCATAATTTTAGACGCAACTTACAAAAATTATTTGGGGGTTTATTGTATTTTTTAAAAAATATATCGTATTTGCTATATAAATATGATTACGTAAATAAAAATATAAAAACAAAACATTTAAAAAAAAAAAGTTTTTTTCGGGTCGATATTTTAAATTATGTACGGCAAATTTGTGTTCCAATGTAA
The DNA here is from genome assembly GCA_022606495.2 of Halesus radiatus. Taxonomy (NCBI): domain Eukaryota; kingdom Metazoa; phylum Arthropoda; class Insecta; order Trichoptera; family Limnephilidae; genus Halesus; species Halesus radiatus. The sequence goes on from JAHDVE020011206.1 coordinate 166,381, forward strand.
ATTGGTCGTTTTTACTTTAATTTAAAGTCCACCATAATGCTTGTTTTAATGTATTTTTTAATTTTTTATTTTATGTTTCGATATATTTTCAAAATAAACAGGGTAAAAAAATTTTTCACGGTAAAATCACCGTTAGCCGCCAAATAATTGTTAAAGGTGCCTCTAAAATTGCGAAAAATCAATTCCGTTAATGGCCTATATTTCATCATGTAAAACAAAAATAAATAAATTACTTCTAATCTGTACTAGATATTTACTATACTTCTTGATGAAAAAAAAAGATCATTAGGTTTAGGAGAGTATTTTGGCCTCAAATCCAAAATTAAGTTTTGTATGAAACAGGCCGCATAGCTGTTCCTCTTAAGAAGTTTTGTTTTTCGGTCCCTTGAAATTCCATACAGAAAACTACAAAAAACACATAAGACGTTTTACAGCTAAAACTACTTCCCGCCTAAGAAGTTTTAAAAGTTCAGGGGTGAATCCATCACAAATGAAAACTAGTGGCGAAGGATACCTTAAAATGTCCCTTTTTGGCGAAAGTCATAAAATTTATGACTTTGTTATTATTATTGACTTTTACGGCAAAGTCTGCATCTCACATTTTAGTAATTTTTCTCAGTTTTATGCTTCTAAATATTGTCTTTTTCGCTTCCGATATCTACCTACCCGCCGACATCAGCATTTCTACTTTATCTTTTTCGATGAAAATAAACATTTACTTGTTCATCACTAGCGGCTCAAGATTTTTGCACTATCACTGAAAAATACAAAAGTATTGATATTGATGTATCCGAAAACAATAAAATATTTCAAATTAATTTTACTTTTAATATTAAGATAATTGAAATTTAAAAGTACATAATATATACTAAAATGTATGTACTAGACATGGGCGAAATTGAATGAATTAATCAAATCAATAAATTCAATCTCATGACATACTCGGTTGAATTCTCAATTTGACACGGAATTAATTCTTGATTCCTTAGGCCTTGCATTCGTATTTCTAATGTGTGGTACAATAATTACGGCGCGGATACTAAAGGGCGGTGCCGCAAAGTTGCCGGAGGTATTGTTGTATTGTGCAGGACTCCGTTTAACATACAGTATCCCGTGCCGTAATTCTTAAAAACCCATAGGTCATCGTTTGTCCGCAGCCCGCACATTCTCCATCACGCAAACCGCCGCAAGTCACCCAGTCAGTAATTCTGAGTCCATCCGTATTTGCTATTGCAGTCTGTATTCCATAATTCAAAGAATTAAGAAATGTATTCCATATACAGTTGTGACGTGGTAGTAACTACGGCCCCGGTCCATCGATATTGAGTCTGCCCGTACTAGGTTCATCGAATGCAAAATAGTTAAGACACTGCAAGACACTAGTCAGAAGTTCGTAATTCATTCCTCAATGCACGCGGCGAATCTGTCTGTCATTAGTCCCAGCCCGGCCAAGCCGTCAGTTTCAGTAGTCCGGCGAGAATTTCCGAAGTAATCAGTAGGTAAGAATCTTGGGGTGCATCGATGTTATACTTGATGGATGGTAAGGTGTCAAGTGATTTCTTACTTTATTTTCTGTGGTTGAACGTCACTCACTCACTTTTATTCAGTTTTTGTTTGATGAGTAATATTGTATTTAAAAACGAATCTATTATTTATTACATTGATGTGAGGTGAGTGGCTAGGAATTGGAACCAAATGAGAACATAATACGTAAGGAAGGCCAAATCCCAACCTGGGATGTAGCGCCATGATGACCATGGGAATAAATACTGACCTCTCCATCCCTGGTGAGCTGGTCCTTGCACTGAGACACTTGGCGCTGCAGGTCTTGGAGCTCTTGCTGTTGGCCCGCTCCCTCGCTAATGGCTCTCTGCACGAGGTAGGATTCCCTCTCCAGCCGCCTCAGTTGGGCCACCAGTCCTCTAACCTAAGACCACAATTTAGAAACATTAATGTTAAAAAACTATTTGCCATGCATATTGTATTTTGACCCAGGAGAGACTGTCACAATGAACCAAAGCCCTTAAAGTAGTGTAAACACGGAGGGCGCTTACCAGATGATTTATATTGGGAGTGGGAAGAAATCAAACCTTATAAGATTGTCCATAAACTAAAGGACCTAAAGCAGTAATGTTTGGCTTTCTTTTCTAAAGAAAGAAGTAATCCGAGAACAGGAGTGCAGAAGGAAAGACAGGTGGTCGATACCTGGTTCTGCAGGTGCTGAATGGGTCGCCGGGGATCGGGAACTCGGTGCAGCTGCAACTGGAAGCGCATTCGCGCCAGACGCTCCAGGGCTCGCTTCCGCTGCGGCTCCACGTATAGCACCAGGTTGTTTACCACATCCAACAGCATGGCGTACTGGGTAAAACAACAACAAAAAATTATAACCTGAGGTAGTAAGTCAAGCGAATCATTCATTCATTAGTGGAAAGATAATGGCTAACGATGATGATGGTAATGAATAAATCAGGTTAATGATCAAGTTCGAACATAATTGAATAAAGCTTACATCCACAGTAGGATGATAATGATTTGATTAAATCGCAGAACAAACGTTGTCTATTGAGGCAGATAATGTAGGTACACACATGTACATGGAAAAACCTAAGACAGTAAAAGTCCGGGTTGCCAGCAATGAAATGAAAATGATTGAATGAAGTTGAATATTTGATGAAATTGATATCCTTCATAAGCTATTTTAGTATTGCTCGAACCAATACACAACTTTTACTAATTAACACTGTAATAGAAAATCTTTTGTCGTACAAACTTTCGAAGAAAAATTTCTCGTCTAATGAAATTTGTATAGTTTTTCTTGTGTCCAATTTCTAGGTAAAAATGCTACAAAAACTTTTTTTTATCAATACAAAACAGGAATATAAATCTGCTCCTTATAGCCGTTACTTGTTATATCAGATATAGATTTTTTTAAAATCATATGTACCTACCTACCTACCTACCTACCTCTACCATCCATATATTCACCAATGTATAATAATATTTATGAGTATTACTTATTAAATAAAAATATTAGAAGCATATACACTTTATTAATGATCATCAATAAGGATTCCGGCAGAACCGCTGGTGCGGTAATCTTCTCGCTTATGTAACGCGTGTTCGGTACCTGGAATGTTACTATGAGACCCAAATGGTTGCACTGAACACTTTCAAGGCCTTTGACTGGGTTCGGCACTGAGGACTTGTCAAGAAACTGCCTTCTTACAGACTTCCCGTATCCTTGTGTACTTGGATTGCCGACTTTTTGAGGGAGAGATCGATTCAGACGGTAGCTGACGGAATCACCTCTTCCTCTCATTCAATAAATGTTGGCGTCCCAAAGGGATCAGTTCTGTCTCTGACTTTGTTTTTGTTGCACATCAATGACCTTTTATCGTGTGCATCAATTCATTGTTACGCGGATGACATTACAGTCCATGATAGTTTTTGTTTGACAAGCCCCCAAAGGGCAGACAAACTCCAATAGGAGGGCTTTGAAGCAGAGAATGGACGGTTACCTCGAGAGGGTTTCCTCTTGGGGTAAGAATAACCTTGTTGAATTTAATGTTTCAAAGACCCAATTATGTCGTATTACGTCCAAAAGGGATTGAAATGACAATCTAGTCTCCTTCAACGGAAGCAATCTTTTCAACATGCCTTCCATTGATATGCTTGGTGTAACTTTAAGTGACCATCTCAGGTACGGGGGCACCATCGATGTCAGAGTCAAGTTAGCCTCTCAAAAGTTGGGCGTACTGTATAGGGCCTGCAGATATTATAATAGTACACAACTGGTGATCTTATACAAATCGCAAGTGGGCCCTACTGTTGAATTTGATAGCCACCTCTGGTCTGGAGCCCCAACATACCTTAAAAAACCCTTGACTCTATGCAAAAACGGGTGGTCCGTTTGATAGATCCCTCTATCTTAATCTTTATAGCACAGGCGTAGGGTTGGTATGCTGTCCTTGTTCTACCGGTATTTCAATGGAAGATGCTCTGAGGAAGTACCATCACTGATCCCTTCGGCACCGGTGCATAGTCAGGAAACACGCCAAAAGCGCGCCCAACATTTGTACACGGTTGACATTTGCCACATAAGAACGAGTCGTTTCTATGACTCATTCTTGAGTTCAACAGCCCGGATGTGGAGCAACTTGCTGGCCTCTGTGTTTTCTCCCTCCTTCAACATGAGTCCCCTACACCTTCCTCTCCTCAAAAAGACCTTCTATACAGCATTCTCAATGATGACATAGGCCCTGAGGGAAATTATTTTCCTCAGGGCCTCCTGTGTGGATTTAATGTAAAAAAAATAAATTATTGATAAAATTTATATTCAATGACTATTTAAAAGATTTCGCTTCCATGCTTCTCAATTTCCCCCTCAAAACACTTAATGCATTATAAATCTCATCACCAATTCGAGCGGCACGCGTGTCAATTTCGTAGAGCCCACTTTACTAGAAAGAAAAATCAAAACGTTTGTTCTTCTTAAAAACCTTGGCAGAGAATTTTCTTTTATTGATTTTTTTGTTAATCCATCCGGCATGTCACAAATGGAACAAAATTGGAAGTAGCAGTTTGTACCACATAAAAATAAAAAATTCCCCAGAAATGTGAAATCATGTGTTTCGATCACAACCCCGTCTATACTCAAAAAATAAAAATCCTTTTGTAGGTCACGAGCAACGTTTGATAAATAGGTAAAGTGGCCCCTCTGCTAAAATCCATCCATCACTGTCATAAACTTACCCTATGTAAGGATGTAGGTACTCATACATTTTTATTGGTTTAAAAAAAATGTGAAAATTAGCAGTAATACAAAAGAAGATGTAAACAGGGAACAAGATTGCAAAGCTTAATTTTGGTAGATTTTACAATTTTACATAGTGTCCGATGGATAGGAATGTTTCACATTGCCGACAATCTTACACAAGTAGTGCCATAAAAATATTAATTTGTCCCAATTGAGATTTATGAAAATTCCCGACAGCCGCCATCCCGCTCGCCACCGCGCTATGCCGCTACCTTTGTCTGTTATTACTTACTTCGAGAATTGTTTTTTTTTCAGACCCAACCATTTATGCATGTATTTAGAAATTGTGTTGCTAAAATTATTTGTACATTACATACGATTGTATAAAAATAATCCTGAACCAAAATATCATTGGGTAATTGCTCATTATAGCCGTGAACTTGCTATTACTGTGATCGTTATAACCAAGTTCGACTGTACCTCTCTATGAATGTTGAAAAATTATAAGAGATCAAATTTTTCAATCCAAATTTTTCTTGAAACCCAGGAAAAGTCGCCTAGCTACCACCAGTTTACAATAAAACTATATTTAACGAACCTGCAGAGAGTTAGTGCAGACGTCCAGGTCGTGGTGCATGAGGGTGAAGGTGTCGCAGGGTGTCTCAGGCTCCTCCCAGGAGCCGGCACTTCCGACCTCGCTGCCGCCGCCTGTCTCCTCGTAGCTCACGTAGTAGAACTCACACGTACAACGAGACACGATGCGTTGGAGCTACAAATATATATCAATGTCTTCATCAATAATACTTGATATAGAGGAGGCCCTAAAGTGCATCCTTGTGGAAAATCAAAAGGTTTGTCAACCTAAAACTTTATGAAAAGGGAAAAGAATTGCAATACTTTTAATTATAGGTTAGATTGGGTTAGTACCATCTGCAACAATCAATTCCTTTCATTTGTAGCGGTTACTTGACGTTGCGTAAACATTCTCTGTATAAAAAAGACACTAACCAAAACAGTTTATAGTGTGTGTTTTATATAGACAAAACAGTAGGAGTTTTTCAAATATTGTGAGGTTATTCATATCTCGGGAATGTTTGTCTAAATAAAAATAAAAAAACATTTAATCTTCACCATACAGACGTGTTGTCATTTTGTACTTGTAGAGTCGGCAGCCGGCCATCAATTATGTTAGCTGTGTAGGTTGGTAGGTCAATAGAATTATTTTTGTGAATGAAAATAAGTATGGTTTTGGAATAGAGTTGTAGTGTTATGTTTAAAAAAAATGGATTTTGTGAAAAATTTGTCTGTAGAAGTTGTATGAACCTGTGGAGCGTCAGCCTGGTCAGCGCTGGGCCCCACGGTGGATCCGAGGACGCCTCCAGCGGAATGGCCGCTGCCCACCAGGCGAGGTACGTCGGGGAGGGCGGAGATGGCTCGGGCCCCCTTGTCTTCTATCTCCTCCACGCACACCCACTGGATGTTCTCTGAAACAGAACCAAAAACAATAACAGCAGTGTAATAACTTTATGAGGAGTTCGAGTAACTAACTTTCAAATTAGCCTTTCCGGGTCTGGGAGATTTTCAGCCTAGTTAGTAGTAAAGTTTCATCCGAATGCAGAACATAATGAGTCATCATTATCAAGAAGAACAATTAACATTATAATCTTGCTTACGGTGCAGCTGCTCATTGTCCCTGGCGCTCACGGTGGCGTAGTACTGCATGCTCTGCAGCGAGCCGGCCCAAGTGCAACGTGAACGTCGCAGTCTCTGTCGAACTTCAGCACGTGCCGCGCACAACACTACATAGCCGCGAGTCTCGCAGCCGCGTAACACCACCTGGGCATTCACCAGCGCAACTGTAAATACAAAAATGATAGACACAGGGAAAATACCAAATATTGTAGCATAGTAAATTATTATCTTTATTTACCTATTTGCACAAAAAAAGTGTTGACGTACTGCGTTCGTATAGTTTGTTCGAAAGTTGTGTTTTCACAAGAGGAAATGAATTAAAAAAAAAAACATGTAAAGTCGCTCCAAAACATCAGTATTTAATAGTTAAAATGTTTCGATTATGTGATTTTGCTTTACATTTTTTTTTAATTATGTATGTAAATACTTCTCCCATAACCATAAACTACTGGAGCTCAAATTATGGAGAGTAGAACGATAAGAAGAAAAAAAACATCCATTATGTTACATTTTTGAAATAAATAAAATAAATAAATAAAAATAATAGTGACGGTAATATACGTTCCTGTAAGTTGATGAATTGACAACTGACCACTATTGTTTTGAATTAAGGTATTTCGACTTACTGAGCCAATTGCAGATGGAGGAATCATCGGGAGCGGGAGCGTGTGGGAGGGGCTGCGTGTTGCTCTCCGACAGGTCATCGGAGAAGACCACAGCCTTGTGCTCCGCCTCAGCCACCAGCTGCGCCAGAAGGGCCTGTGTTTGCCCGGCACCCGACTAAAAGCAATAAAAATTTATAGTTTTGCTTACAAAAACTTTGAAATAAAGCACAAATATCAATATTATCATCAGAACTACAACTACAAGCTACAACCCTCGGGAGAGCTCTAGCCTAGGCTAGGAAACACCTTCACTCCTGCCAGTCTCCTGTTTCTTATTCCAGTTTCTCAGCCGCCTGAGTTAAATTCTCTCAACACTCCTTCGTCCTGCATGCTTATTATAAAAGCCTTTTTGGTGGTCGGCTATCTTCCACCCTTGCTCCATGCCCTACCCAGCACAGTTATCACAGTTTTATGAATCTTACTATTGACGGCTCTTCAAATAACTGATATAGCTCACGGTGGTACCTAGATACTCCAGACGCCATTTCCTTTTTGAGCTCCCAAGATTCGTATTAGAATCTTCTTCTCAAAAATAACCAGTACCCTTTTACTATTCTTCCTGTTTTATATTTCATAGAAATTGGAGTGGTCAATTGCAAAAAGAATCTCGACATGAAATGTCTTCGGAGATCGCATTCGTTGTCGAGGGTGATACTTCTATTAATTTCTAGCACCAAAATACCAAATGAGGTTATTTCTTATTTTCCAATTTCTAGAGTACAAATCTCAAATGTGTCGAACAATTGAATTTGGGAGCCAACTCTGGGCTGGAACTCCTGATAAACGTGCTTGATTCAGTGCAAAGGAGGGCAGTTCGTTGTTAACAGACAAATTGCCATTTCTAATGTGACACAATGTAAGTATGCTGAGTATGTTCTACAGGTATTTAAAAGGAGTTTGCTTGAAGGAAGTAGCAGCATTAATCCTCTGTGCACCTGTGCACGCACGTGAAACTCGATGGACACGAGCAGAACACCCGTTCACAGTTAATGTCTGCTTCGTGAGAGGGGGTCGTTTTTCCGACTCTTTTTTGTGTAAAGCGTCTCGCATGTGGAATGTGCTACCGGCATCTGTTTTTCATCTTTCATATAAGACCCACATTAATAAATCCCTTCCTATAGCCTCTGCCTTGACACGCCTCACAAAGCTGCCCAGCCCGGTGGTGATATAGTTCCCCTGTCTTTAAACGTATAGACAGGGGCGCTCTTGTGAAGTGTTACATAATAATAATAAGTATACGATCTCTATCCATCACATGAACGAGTCGAGATAAAATGTGTTTACCTGTACAGAGCTAGATGTTGGAGGAGTGGCAGGTGTGCCGGGTTCCGGGGCTCGCCCATTCTGATGGATGTCCATGTCCTCGCTGCGGAATATCTTCAGGGCTTCGGTTGACAGGTTCTTTTTCAATTGCTAAAAAGGAAAAATAATTAACGTAAGTGGACACTGCAATGGGGGAAGAGTGGTGAATCAGGATTGTAAGGATTTCCTCATCACCAACTTGATAAAAGAAAGAGCACATGATCGGAGAGATGATGAAAAATTTTCTTGGTCATATCATGAGAAGCAACAAATACGAGATTACATAACCGATAATAGAAGGCCTCTGTGGTTGAGAGGTTATGATCCTCGGCTATGAATCCGGAGGAATTTGTGTTATTTCACAATTTATTTATTAAAAATAATATGTAGCATATTTGCAGCATGTTGCAGAGTAGTAGATACTTTCAATATCGCCCTGGTGAAAGACCACCATTCAGAATAGAAACGTTGCTTGAAATGGCTTTAGCCGTGTTTGGTGACTAGATCTGAATAGTCAGGTACTTCCCCACTTTCCGCTTCCCCATCTCCTTCCCCTCCCCACTACCTTCAACCTCACAACATACCCCAATTGGGGATGCCGTAGTCTCACTGGCTCCAGACGGTTGGGAGCAGTTGGGAATCTTGTGCTGAAATCACATAAAAAAAATCCAGAGAAAGATTGATTGAAGGCATATAGAGTACGATGCTGCACCTAGTGGCTTTGAAACTTATGTGATTGGCACAAGTGCAGTTCCGGGAAGATGTCCGTAAAGATGATTTCCTTAAACCTCTGATAGGTGATACAAAAAACAGTAACATAAAAAAAAACTTTTTCACTAAAATTTATACTTAATATATCCCACCTTATTCTTCATGTAAGTATCAAACAGTGCGAAGGCCACATCCCTGTTTGGCTTGGTCCAGGCGGCACGCAGGTCGTGCACCACGAGACGGTGCGTGGGGGGCGCCTCGGGGCCCGGGGGCGCGGGGGGCGCCGCACCCCCCGCCCCGGCCCCAGCCTCGCGCCCGTACGACACCTTTCCCACGCTGAGGCAGTAGCACTTCTCAACCGGCTGACCGAACCACATGGACTGAAATACAAAAATTTTAAAATTAACTACTTACTACGATGAAGAAAAGTCAATACCAGGGGTGTCAGTTGAAGTTTGCCGGTTTTTTCAATAAAGAAAACGCTGAATTCTCAAGGCAATCTCAAATTTTTTTTATTCAAAGTATTGACCATCGGATTCTATATGTTTTGCCCATGTTTGAGGCAAATCATGGATATCATTCCAAAAAAAAAATTTCTCTTTCGAGGCAAACCATTCGACGAGCCATTTTTCGACTTTTTCAAAATTGGCGAAGCGCTGCTCTGCGAGTGAGTGTCCCATCGATGCGAAAAGGTGATAGTCGGACGGGGCAAGGTCTGGAAAGTACGGCGGGTGTGATAATATTTCCCAATTCAATGCTTTGAGAGTGTTCTTCACTACTTTAGCTGTATGAGGCGGTTTGCGGTTTGGCGGTTTTTTCGATTTGTCTCTCGTTCATTTGGTGTGGTACCCATTTTCCATACTTTTGGATCTTTCCCATGGCTTTTAAACGTTGGCAAATTGCTCCTCGGGTCACATTAAGTGTTTGGGCCAATTGTTGTTGCGATTGGGTTGGGTCTTCATCCAATAACGCCTGCAATTCCTCGTCTTCGAACTTTTTCGTTGCACCAGGATGTTCATTGTCTGTTAAATCGAAATCTCCACTTTTAAATTGACGAAACCATGTCTCACATGTTCTAATCACTGGAGCATGTTCACCATAAGTTTCTACCAGCAACCGATGAGCTTCAACTGCTTTTTTCTTTTGATGAAATAAGAAAAGCAACGAATGCCGCAAATGCGATTTACTTGGAACGAAACTCGACATATTCACTGAGGTAACCAACTATGACACTATTATTTTGGCAGAATGTAACTTGTGTATTTTTGAAGGTTAATGTCCATAGAAAAATATGACATAGATGCCAAATCATAGAAATGTATACATATCTCTAGCGACATCTATGAGTAAAACCGGCAAACTTCAACTAACACCCCTGGTAGATGTCCAATATAAATATAAATCGGACGGGTACATCCGAGACACTATCTAGATTGCAAATAAATTCGGATAGAACTTAGCAAACATACAAAAAGATAGCAGCCAAATAATATGGGAAATAATTGAGGATAATATTGGCAAGTCTTAAATTTGAAGTATGATAGAGATAAAATTGACATAAAATAAATAGGTCTCATTAGCTTAGTGAGTGTTGTCTCGGTAAGACAGAGGTCCTGGGTTCGATTTCCAGGTGTGACTGATATCTTTTTTATTTTCTCTAGCTTTTTCTGTTTCATGTTTCATTTGAAATTTGCAAATAATAATAATAAATGGATTATTTCTATAGCGCCGTTTTCGTGAGAAAATCACCTCAATTTATTATATTCTTCAATGATTAAATATTACAATGGGGTTTATGAGCTTTAATAACTTATTCCAATAAATTGAATACATAAATAATATGTGTTCATTAAATGTAATTAATATATATTTTTTAATTTTCATTTTTTTCTGACATTGTACAGAGTCACCAAGTCAAAACAGAAAAATCAAAAAAGTTAAAATCACATACCTCTTTATCAGGATCGTAGTGCAGCGCAGATTTGAGCCACACCTCGGCGTCATTGAGCTCGCAGTTGATGTAGAGTGGGGGCCATGTAGCCCGGGCGCGCCGTTTCAGCCCGTCTCGGGTGGGGATCAGCACGAGCGTGTGCTGCGCTCCGCAGGTCACCCGCCGCCCACACACCTCCACCCCACGCTGCATGGCGAATGACATCCAGTAGCAAACCTGAAACAACCATAGAGATGAGTATTACCTTGTCTTCTGTTCATATTGCTGGAAAGAGTGGAATGTGGTATCGGCTATAAAGGGAGTCTGCTTGTCAGACATTCTATGGGATTCTGCGTTATGTCATGCAGCATCGCTTTTCCCCCTGAGAACTGGTATGTATAGTGAACATTCTCTCTGTAATTAGAACCAAGCTGCGCAATTTTATATAATCTAATACAATGCCTTTAAAATATAAATAAAATGCAGGTGCTTCTGAAATCGAGACAAGCACAAAATCTTAATATCTTAAAAAGTAGAAAACAAATTGGAGAGACTGAGAGTAAAACTGTTTCTGAAAGGAGATAAAATATTACCTGGAAGCGATGCAAAGCGAGAGATAGCCTTGCAGTACGGATGTGCCTGGAGAGTTGTGGACGCCGTGGCTTGGTGTTGAAGAACAATGCCCCCCTCCTTGTGGGTCGCGTGGCCCCCGACAAGATCTGCTTCAGACTCTCAAACCATCTGCCAAAAGAAAAAAATTATGATTAGTATCGGTAGGAATTGTTTTGAAAATTTCATCACCATGTGCATTCCATTCCTGTTTATTCACAACTTGAAGACATTCATGATTTTTTAGTATCATAAATTTAATTAGTGTTATTTATTTAGTTATACTTTTCTTATTTATTACTTTTATTCCCACTAAAAATAAGGATTCGATGAAAGAAATTGCCACCTGGCAATATAGTGTTAATAAATAGCTGCTTTACCTAAGGGTGCTTCCATACAGTAGCAGTACTGGGCAGTCTGTATCATCAGATGGACGGGTCTCAAAAGCAAGGTGGACCCCCACTCCCTGGGAGCGGAATGCTCGGAAAGAATCGTGCTCCTAAAATGAAATTCGTAATATGTTTACATCTTAGACATTATTTAGCAAATCACAAACATTTCAACTAGTGGCAATAATAGCTGTTTGTGTTTTTAGAATTTCTAGATGCTAAAAGGTAGCTTGTTGATTTCCAACCAGGTTAAAAGGGGATTTAACACCATTCGGTTAAAGCGATTGTTAATGAGACTTTTAATAGCTCTGAAAAATTTGATATTGTCAGTTAAGAGGAGATAAAAGAAGAGAGTAGAATAAGGGGGGTTCGATTATTAAGCCCTGGGGAAATCCGAAATTAATTTTATATTCTAAAGAGAATGATGTCTGTAGCTAACCTCAATGATTAAAAAAGCAACTAACAATGAAAGTCAGGAGGCTCTGAGATAAACTGGTAAAGTGCATGCTTGTACCTGATTGCTGGAGTACTCGGGGACCTTGTTGGGGGCGCACTGCACCACAGAGTGATGGTCATTGGGGTCAGCAAGACACAGCCAGGACAGCTTGAGAGTCAGGCGCAAGTTGGGCAGGTGCAGCAGGCGGCAGTCGTCGTACTTGGAAGCGGTGCGCACATACACATTCAAGTCGCCTTTGAACACTATCTTGGCTGAAATAGAACAATGACATAAATCACAAAAATCCCATCTGCCAAAATCCAGTGGAACCATGGTGACCCTATTTTGAAGCTATAAGAAGTTGGAGAGAGGAAGGTAGAAAGTACCGGGCTATTCAAATCTGATCGCTGAATATAGCTGCACCCATTTCAAGCAATAGTTGAAAACCGAATGGTGGTCTCATCATAGTAATTTTTCATTCATTCATTCATTGCTGCCAACCGGGCGTTTATTGGCATAAAATTTAAGCATTTACATGTACTTTACCCATCTCACTAGACGATGTCTGTTCTGAGACGGATAACAAAATAAATATGTAGATGTATAAATGAAAAACAGACAAGGAAAAGTGTAAAATATATAAAGTCAATTTTAAATACAAAGTTTAAACAGTGTAAATGTAAAGCTACAAAATAAAAATAAAGAAATTAAAAAACATAAAAAGGATTATTCAATAGAGCATACTAAAAATGTTTAAATTAAAAAAACAGTAATAATGAGAGAATACAATCCAAATAAAACAGATTGGTCATTCACTTGTTCAATGGAGGAAATAATAGGAAAATGTTAGTTAGTTGGGGTGAAGTTAGGTTAGATTAATCTACAATCTACCTATAGTAAATCTGATCTAACAAAATGATATCTTTAACTCTTGGGTCTATTTTATACTTAAAATAGGCCACTGGAATCCTAAATCTCTTCATATCAGATAGGTTAAGACTAGGTAACCAAATTCCATCATTCATCTCATGTTACCATTGGTCCAATCGAGTGCCAGGTCTGTCCAGGCGAGCTCCATCTCCTCGGTGGTGTTGTAGGGGTTGAGCGATGCGTGCAGCAGCAAGGCGAGGCGGCGCACGCACAGCGTGAGTCGACCGTGTGCCAGCAGACGCAGCTTGTCCCACCAGGGCAGCGCCACGCTGGGGTCACGAGAGCCGCGGGAAACCTGGTCCCAACCTGCAAATAAAAAAATTCATTTTATTATTGATGATATTCCCAATAGCAAATGCAAATCATTCATCTTTTCATGAATCCTTCACACACGATTTACGAGAGTCTCGTTCAAACAGACTTGTTCATATGATGCTCACGGGACCTTCACAAGCTACGAGGGCAGTGTTTCACCCGCAGCTCACATTCAAGCTTCTCGAGTCATGAGCCGGGGAATGGCGACTGGCGACCCCGACACGTTTTGGGCACACAAATGTAACAAATGGGAGAAGCATTATTATTGCGTTCCTTTATTCGTTCGGAGTGTAGGGATATTGAGTAAAGTTGAAATATAATAGTTAATATTAAGTTGGTGTCAATTGTTATAATATCATTTATATGATCGTTTTGTCACAACTTTTTAAACAATATTTTAAATATTTTTGTGTACCGTAATTACGGTTAATTTTTTATATAGTCCTAACTGTTCCGGACCGTCTGGAGCTAGTGAGACAATAGCAACCCCATTTGGAGTATAATGTGAGACTGAAGGTAGTGGGGCGGGGAGGAGATGCGAAATAAGAAGTTTGGGAGGTACCTGGCTATTCAGATCTGGTCACCAAAGATGGCTAAAATCATTTCAAGTCGTGTTTCGATTCTGAATGGTGGTCTTTCACCAGGACAATACTGAAAATATCTACCACTCTGGAACGTGCTGCAAATATATATATTTTAAAAATAATATATTGTGAAATAACACAAATAAAATTTACTTACGTACTCCGGGATTTGAACTCATGACCTTCAGATTTGTAGCCAAAGATTGTAACCACTCAACCTCAGGGGCCGTCATGTCAAAAGAGGACGCTGTTAGCATAATTAATACGATAAAGATAGGGAAGCGTAGATTGTTTGGACATGTAGAGCGGGTGAACGAAGAAAGAAGTGTAAGGGGAATACATGATGCAAAAGAGTATTGCATAAGAAGTCGGGATGTCAGAGAAAATAAAACACTTGAATTAGGTCATGTCAAGAGTTAGAAGAGGTAATCGAATTTTCAATTTGAGAGGCGGGTAAGGGTACCACCGCCCCCAAAACAATTTATTGGATACCCAACACCTCTGCCATTAGTCATCCCAAGTAGTTCGCTACATTTGGTGACTTAACAGGGGAGCCCAGGTTCATGGGAGTAAGGTTTGTCCAGGTCTTGGTGGCAGATGCATCTACCCACTAACTGCGTGGTGGGCCAGATCAGGAGAGGACAGATGAGGGAGATCCTTTGACATCTCCAGTCGGACTCTCTCGACCCATCGCCTTGCACTGCAGTGGGAGGGATGAATTCATACGTCCGTCACTCCTGGTTACACTGACCATTCCTAGCCACCTCTCATACTTTTTCATTCCCAGAACTTCCCCTCTCTCCTTTCTTAAAAAACCCTCCACACTACATCCCCAAATATAAAATTATTTTCCTGTTTGGAGTTTTTATAAAATAAATAAAAAATAGAAAATTATGTGTGAAAAGATGTATGAATGTGAATGACGCAAGAAGTGTGTGCCAAGACAAAGTTATGAGGTGGGGCCCTTCCTCTTTGCTTACCCCCGCGGAGAAAAACGGTGTGATGGTTGGTTAGTTACAGGTTACAGAGCTGTCTAGGTGATATTTTAGTTCAAAATACCCAAGTCAAATAATATAAAATAACGGTAAGTAAAATAAAGGTACATTCGCAAATATTAAAAAATATTACCCACAAATGTTTTGTGTCCCTTGATGTTCGATACTTTTTACATGTGTGTTCATTCATTGACACGGTGAACTATACTTAAAATGCTTATTTTGGCTTGGGTAGGTCTAGCTGGACTAGAGTCCGTGATCCGAATGCACGAGCGCCTACGCTTCGTAACTCATATGAAGTTTATTCATATGGATCATTCTTGATATGAATCATATTTTCTTATTATTTGCAGATCATATGAAGATTCATTCGCGAGAATGAATTGAAGATCTGTGGCGCGTGATTTGGGGAATGATCTCTACGAATCGCTTCACACGTGAACGACTCACTGCTAATTCCCAGCCCAATCCTAGTATAGACGATGTTAATGCATTGACTGCGTGAAGCATGTATGGTGATTAAAAGAACTCGCGATTGTAACCATAGATAAAAGAAACAAAGGGAGACATGGCATGGAAGTGTGCCGATTGTCACCGAGCTACGACCAAACTGAATAGAAAATCAAAGTGGCGGAGTCAGTGAAAGCTATGCATTTGGTGTGTAGGTAGAAACAAAAGTGGGTCACCACTGTGTGTAGATGCGATTTGTAGTAGTATTGGTGAACGATGTTGGCTACATTTTAGTATTTGCGGTTTCATACTAATAACGGTTCATGGCCCATTGTTTCTCCCTTGCTTCTATTATCTATGGAGCAAACGAAGTATTGTTTTCATGGAAACCCGATCAAGAGTCTCTTTAGGAAAAGAATGGTTGGAAATTAAACAAACTTCAAACAGAACTATGCCTTTTAGAGAATCTTTAGAATAGAGAAGAAACAAAGTCCCTGTACTTACTGATATTGCACTGAGCGATGACTGGCTCCCAACAGGGTCCGAAGGCGTAGGTGAACTGGTCCATCTCGCAGTTGAGGTCGTGGTAGAACTTCAGAGAGGTCATGCTGCGCTCTATCTGTATGGGGCCCCAAGGAGCCCCCTGCTCCACAGTTGTCAGGCGGCGGGCTGCAAACAAACATGACATAATGATGAACTAATCATTATGAATCTTCATATGAATTTCATTATTATGAATCAAACAGAAACGTGTTAAAGAATACTCAAAAGATTTCTTGTTTCTGCACAGAGCGAAGAGTTTTTTCAGGTATTTACGAGCTTCAGACCAGAGGTGGATATCAAACTCAATAGTGGGCTTTACATTTGCGGTTTGTACAATGTCAGCATTTGTGTAGGTACTATTATATTATGCGTATAGTACGCGAAGCATTTCAGAGGGTAATTTACTTCCGACTTTAACGGAACTCCCAATTCTAAGCTGGTTATTTAAGGTTACTGAGCATGTCAATGGAAGGAAGATTGCTTACATTAAAGTACTAAATTATCATTTGGGTCAGTAAAACATAAAAAAAGGGCGAGGTTATTCTCATACATTTTCAACTGAGTTGACAAAAACCGGAGATATGAAAAGTGGGAAAAGATAGTTCATTATTTATTTTCATCGCATCACACAAAACCCCACAAACCCTTACAAATAAGCTGAACTACACAGTTGCAAAGCAATAAAACTGGAATGGTGGTGGTCAAAGCAATAATACTAAAAGAATTACTTGTGAATGCATCAAAGAGGTCTGAGAACACCACGTACAGATGATTGTGATATCAATTTTTATTTCAAAGACTACTATGGACGGAGGTCGCCGAAGTAACGCAGGACAGACGACGAGTAACCCGAATAGTACAAGGGGAAGAAAATAAGATGAGAATTTTAAAGAGAAGGATTTATTTTTATTTGATGAGGAAATCGCACATCCATGACAGACAGTGACGTGACATTCATGGTAGACAGTCCTCCTCGAACAGATGTTGACTAAACGCATCTTCAACTTAGTGCATAGAATTAATATAATATGTGAACTTTCTATGTTAGCAAGTAACCTCTGGGTGGGGGCTTCTGCTCTGCCCCCATGAGGCGCCCCCAGAGCTGCAGGTCGGCAGTGCGCAGGAGGGGCTGCGGGAAGTCGCGCAGCTGCAGGCGCCACTCCGTGCACCAGCCCGCAATCCAGCGGCACCACAATGTCGTGAACTCCAGTCCCTCTTCTGGCCATGGGCTGAAAACACAAAACACAATAATGTGACTAATTACTCAATCAAAAAGTTGGTATATTAATAATAATAATTGCATGATTTGTATAGCGCCGTTTTTGTGAAAAATCACCTCAAGGGCGCTGTATTATATGGGTAAAGAGTATTATAATATGCCTCGTCATATTTTTTGTCAATTATGCGGATATTAAAAAAATTCCATAACTCACGGTGTAAAATAACGCAGCAACCTGAAAATAGTTCATTTGACCTAGAAAATCCAGACAGAAAAAGCTGTGCTAATTTTATGAAACCAGAGCTTGTGATTTGAGAGTTTTTGCTGCTTCCAAATACAGGTATCTGCTTTATATTCCGGTTGTTTTTTTAGTTCGGACAGTCATGTTTGTTCCTATAAACTTAGACAACACAAATTGAACTGGTCTCATTAGCTAAGTTGGTTAAGCGGTTGCTCCGGATAGGCAGAGGTCCTGGGTTCGAGTCCCAGATGCGACTGAAATTTTTTTTTTTCCGTTTTCATGTTTCATTTAGGTTATGTTAATATTATTTTCTAAAATGATTGAATAATAAATTTTTCTTAAATGTACAATTTTATTTTAATGTAGATATTTAAGTATATAATAAATAGTGTGCATCATCAAAACCTTAAAAATAACAATAACCTCATCTTGTTATTCATTCTACCTTACCCATCAAGATATCAATGAGTTCAATAGGGGATGATAATGGTCCTGTCACGGACAGCTCTGTTGTAACCTCTTTTTACATGAGTCGTTTAAGAGATAGGTGAGATTGCAAAGGATCTATTAGCGGTATGCCTTTATGACGTGTACCCACCTATCAGGGTCCAGCTGTTGCAGGTGTCTTACGCAGTTAGCGGTGCCGTGCAATGAGGGATCTGCCAGTACCAGAACGCGCGTGTGTCGCAAACGGCAACAGGCGAGGGGCCGGCCCGCAGCGCCCGCCGCCAGCTGCCGCGAGCGCTGTACATAGATCTGCGCATTGCGGCGGCCCAAGCCTGCGTACAGTTCTTCTACTTTTCCCGCGGGAAGGAAGAGGTGAGGCTTGCAGAGTTCTGCTACCTAATTGAAAGAAAATATTGTGTTAGACAAGATGTGTTAATGTCAATTACTCAGTTCAAATAGATATAGTAATGCATACTCGATAAGTTTAAATACAGTGCTATTTTTTTACTTGGCAGTCAAGAGGATTGCATGTTAAGGGGAAAGGCTGCGGTGCCTGTTTCATACAAAACTTAATTTTGGATTGGAGGCCAAAATACCCATCTAAACTGAATGATCTATTTTTTAATTAAAGGTTTAATAAATGTCTAGTACGGATGAGAAGTATTTTATTTATTTTTGTTTTACCTTATGAAATATCAGCCGTTAAAGGAATTAATTTTTCGCGATTTTAGAGGCATCTTTAACAATTATTTAGGGGCTAACGGTGATTTAAAAAAAAGTTTTTACCCATCTGCTTTGAAAATATAATGAAATATAAAATTAATCTTATTTTAAAAATAATAAAATAAGCGTTATGGTGGACTTTAAATTAAAAACGAACAATTTACGGTGGAACACAAATTTGCCATACAGAATTTAAAATATCAACCCGAAAAAACCTTTTTTTTTTAAATGTGTCATTTTTATTTATCATACTTACATAGCAAATGTGATATATTTTTTAAAAAGTACGATAAACCAGCAAATAATTTTCCAAGCTGCCTCTAAAATTAAGAAAATTGATTTTTTTTCATGGCAAATACTTAAAAAATTAAAACAAAAATAAATAAAATACTTCTCATCCGTACTAGATATTTACTAAACCTTTAATTAAAAAAATAGATCATTCCGTTTGGATGGGTATTTTGGCCTCCAATCCAAAATTTAGTTTTATATGAAACAGGCATCGCAGCCGTTCCCCTTAATGTACTCACTTTAGCGTCCAACATGGTTTTCCTTTTAAGACTTTCTTTATATTCGTCTTCCAAAAGTTCATAATTGTCTCTCAATTTGACTTCAAGCGGATCATCCGTCATCTCCAAGATGAAATCTTCCACCTAAAACAGAAGTACATAATACAGATTTAGTTACGTGGACGGTTTTTTTAATGATTTGTTTTAAAGGTGTAATGGTGTAGTTTACTTTGATAAACAGGTCACTTGGCAGAGGACTGAATGCGGTGAATTCCGTTTTCTTGAAATTGTGTATCAGCTTTATCCACTTGTTGAGTGATATAAACTCATCTTGAAAAGCTTCCGCAAAGTTGTGACGGTACGGGAATATTACCCGGAAGGACAGAATGGTGATGCTCCTGGAAGAATAGACAGATAATGTCAGTTTACTGGATCAAATACGAAATAGAAAAGAGTTCATGAAAGAAAGATCTTTACCAGGTGTTGTTCCAGTCAAGGACAAAGCCTTCTGCATTCTGTCTCTCTTCTCGTATCTTTGGACTGTCATGGATTCTTTCTACAGCCAAATCCTCCACAGTAAAGATTTCCGCGTCATCTATAGCCAGGTGGCAGCAGCTCCAAGACATAGAGAAGCTGGGATCCTTACCAAAGGTGATTTCATCTAAAATGAAATAAAAACATAATGTACGACTGATCAAAAACAGAAGTAGGTATGAAAGAGAAAGCAACTCTTTATTTAATTAAATGAAACAATAAAACTTTATTTTATACACCGACCGGTTTCGGAACAACCGTTCCTTCATTAGGGCAAAATATATACCAGCATAACAATATTACAAAATTATGACAGAACATATATACAAATTAGGTGTAACAGTGGGGGTGGGAGTGTGACCAGGGATTAGTAAAGAGTGGGGAAAGCGATAGAGATTGAGGTAGGGGTGAAAGTATACATAACTCTTTATTTGTTGTAGACAACTTACCAAAAGTGAAGAGCATGTTGTATTTATCTGAAAGTAGAAGACGAACAGCAACGTCTCCTTTGAAAGTTACACTCCATTGTTTCTTGCTCTCCTGCGGTTTCGGTACTTCGTTTTGCACCAATTTCAGAGAGTCCCTCAAGTCTTCCTTGAATGTTTTGAAATCTTTCACGATGGTCAAGCACTTGAGGTGGAGGTTGGGGCTCCACTGTCCCTCCACCAGATCCTGCAGTTGAATATTAGAGACCCCGTTTTCAAACTCACATCTCGTCAGTTTCACATAACAAAACATGGTGGCCATTTCTTCCGCTCTCTGACAGACAAAATGTCCTAGAAAAGGAACAACATCTGCCATTTTAAATCCCGATATAACAAGCCCAAGCTTGGCACTGTTCTTCTCAACTGATATAGCGTCGATACGACTCATTAGACAGATATCGTTTTCAGCGAGGGTGAATATGTTCACATTGGTCAACGTCATGTTGATGGACAATTTGCTTTCAGTCGGTTTTGGTGGAGGTGGTTTGGGGCGAACAATAATCCTCTTATATTTATTGTAATCGTTGTAGCAGTCGAGGAGCAGCAGGATTGTCCGGGCCACGTTGGGTCCCCACTCGGCACGCAGGCAATCCAGCATGGCTTCTATCTTGGTGGAATTATGGGCGTGGGAGCCCCACTTGAGCAGAGCCACCCCCACAAAGAATCCGGTCCCCCAAGAGTGGTGCCTTTTAAGGGGCGCATCCCCCCCACCTGCTTGCAGCCAGGCGGAGTCTACCAGCAGCTCGGTGCTCCAGTGGCGCATACCGAGAATGAGGCGGGGCAGGGTGGCTCGGTAGGCGGCTCCGCGGGTCTCGCTAAGCTGGTCCAGCTTGACCTTGAGGCCGGTGCAAGCGAGGGTGGCGTGGTGTCCCCCCTTGCGAACCCCCAGGGTTACCCCCCACAGCTCGGCACAGCCCTGCACCACGCAACAGCTGCAGAGCTCCTCCAGCCATGCAGGGACAACTTTCGTTTCTAAAAAAAGAAATTTGTACACTTGAGTAACATAAAGTACGTAATAAGAAAAAATATATCATTGTGTTCTACTTACGATTTTCTTTTTCCATTGGTAAAATCTCAGGAACTAGATCCAAGTCTCGCGGTGCGAAGGTGGTTGCCCACCACTTGTACACATCATCATGATTATAGCATAGGTTCAGGACATTCACTATGAGGTAGAGATTAAGTACTTCTTTCTCCAGCTGAAACAAGTTTTGCACTCATAATCCATTAAGTATATTAGGGCAGTGGAATTTTAACAGCTCTGAAACTATCATTTAGTTGAGACCTATGGCATTTTTTATGAAAGGGCGCGAAAATGAACTTACCTTAGCATCTAGTTTCAATTTGTTCAAGAACAGTAGTTTCTCCTTGTTGCTGTTAATCTTAAATTGGTCCATTTGAAAAGCCAGGTAGACCTGAGGTAGGCGAGGAGGGGAGGTATTTTCAGTCGGAAGATCTAAGTCATCTCCAATGTTGGACTGGCTTGCTGAGAAGCGTGCATTCACCTGGATATAAAACAAAAAACAATTAAATTTTTTAAATCAAAAAGGGTAATAAAAACGGTTTATATATTGTTAAATATGTATAGTAACCTGAAGACTGTGGAGAGATGAACAGAAATCAGTACGACTGTTGTCCCTGACTCCCGTGATGCTGGTGGTAGAAACTTTTAAGCTGAAATTCTGAAAAAATGCATTGAAATTAATGAAATGAAAATCCGTTGATTATTTTATAATTTAGCAGAAGCAGTGGCGTGCAGTCCATAAAGACTGAAAAGCTTTGCCTACCCTAAGAAAAACGAACTATTAAAGAATAATTTTTCCACAGCGATCATTGTAAATTGATAAATTGTTTCTATATGATAAATTTACCCTTTTTAGTAAGATAATAAATTGGCTAATTTCAAATACTAAATAATGCACAAATCATGCACTAACTTGAAAAACTACACACAGCCTACCTTTGCTCAAAGATCAATGCACGCCATGTAACGGGTTAGACAACTAACCCCATTTCCTGCGCTATGACAGGTCACAGTGTAGGACAAGCGACACCATCGTTAATTAAAAACGAAGAAGACAATTGACCGACAGCTAATACCTCTTGACCGCCAACTTCAGTCTTCGAGCGACTTCGTTGCGGCTAGCTGTTCCATAGGTGACGGAATGAGCGATTTTCTATGGTGACTCTACTCGACGGATTGACGACTAATCATTTAGCAATGCTCTTCGAGATTGGTACACCCCTGAGCTTATTAATAGTCAGTAAATAAATTAAAAATACTTAATGAATAATAATAATAACATAGCATTTTTATAGCGCAGTTTTATGTTATTTCACTTCAAGTGCGCTTACATAAACTTAAAAATAACAATTAACTAATTTCATACAGTGGTATTCCTACAGTGCTACATTCTTAATATACTCCTACAGTACTCTTTGGGTACATATTCATCTAATAAAATTACAAAATATTATACAGTATGACAAAGTTATTCAAAAAGAACACATTCACAATAATAGTGCAAAAATACCAACATTTTAAGACAGGACTTGGGTAATGTTCAGCAATAACTGAGTTTACATAAAAAATAAATACAGAGGAAAACGAAGCCAAACAAATACCCGAGGCTGGAGAAATTCTTAACTAACTTTTAATCATATTATTTAATCAAATAAACATATTCAATTTTTAATTATTAATTATTTTTATTGAGATTTAAAAACCTCCTTTTAATATTTAATCATTGTAGAAAATAATATTAAATCTTTTTATTTTCTGTTGTTTTTTCCGTTTTCATGTTTCATTTAGGTTATGTTAATATTATTTTCTACAATGATTAAATAAACTTATTTTTTTACTTTACATCTTTACTATATTCAAAACTATTGAATGGGAGGAAAGCTGGTTACGGCCACTAAGCAGAAGGTAATAAAATAGATAAGTTAGATAGAGGAAAATCAGCAATTGTTAGGCACCAATAACCTGTATTCTGTACTTCATTATAAACCGTAGAATAAAGAATACACACTAGAAACGCCTTCCACGTAGATTTGGATGGAAACCGGTGCGCCTGTGACTTAGTACCTTTTGGTTCTATCCCTGAGAGAGTCAATGAGAATACAGCGCCCTGTCTCTCTTACACTTCCTGCATTGTATATTGCCATTCCATTTGATCGAAATAAAATGAAGATGAAATAATTTTTGTATTAGAAATTTTAAGGCTCGAATGCCACACATTGCATTTTGTGTGTTCTTCTTCAGCCAAGAGATGTTAGAGACCAAAATATCAAAGTTTTGTCTAATAATTCCCTTATTAGGCTTTTCTTTGGATATTCATTTTTAAAAAGTACTATAAATGTACAAAATAATTTACTTATTTATTTATTCACGCCTATAAGGCTTTTACATGTTGATACATTTATCACATAGTTTTACAAGGGAGTACAATAATGTACACATAAAATAATAAATAAAGTGTAAGAGAAGTAGGTAAGTACAATAAACAGTATGTAGTTACAGCGTAATTATCGCAATGAATAATAGTTTAACCTGTGGTTACATTATAACAGCAGGTTGTACAAAAGAGTATAAGAAGTAGTTTAGTGCATAATATAATAACATAAGTTTAAAAGAAGTGAGAAGGTAGATACTGTGTAAGTAGCTAGTTTCAGCGCAATAGGTGGGTAATAAAGGTAGTAGATTTATAATTACTATGATGTTGTAAAACATGAACAGTTATTAACAGTTAAAATAATATAGTAATATCGATGGTACCAACATATGGTGTCGAATCTGCTGTTTCTTTTTTTTAAACTATCCAATTATAGTATATACATGTTTTCAGATGATGCCAAAAAAAATTGAGTTTTATTCTAAATTCTCCTATTTTTGGAATGAAAATTATCGAAACAGCACGATGAATCCGGCGTAGAAAGCAAATCTAAGTTTGTTTTCACTTTCCCGTAAACCTCGCAAAATGCAGATTCAATGCCTTATGTAACAGTAAGATAAAAATATTTTTTATTATCTGTGCAGACGGCCAAAAGAGAAACATTCTACAAAGAATTCTAGAGAAAAATTGTAATTATTCTAAAGATTGCATAAAAATAAAATAATTTCCTCCGTGTGTTTTTCGTCTATTACCTTTGGTATGATGGGGGCAATCCTGTGGAAAAGAGGGTCGGGACTAGGGGCGAAGGGGTCCTTGGGGGCAGGCGGGGGCGTCGGTGGCCTAGCAGGACTGGGCCGGGAGGCTCTGCTCTGCTCCTGGACAAACTTGTAGATCCCCTCATTCAGGGTGGCCGTGGAGTTTGTGATGCTGCAGTGGACTTTCTAAACACAAAATATTCATAGTCAATTGGTAATTGTGGTGAACATATGTCCAAGAGTATGAAAGGGACAACTGACTATGAAAGATTCATAGTACGAGCGAAAGGTTGTCTCACATGTACTTCATTTCCCAGACTAGACCTTGTAACAGAGCAACAATAAATACTGTAAAGATAGACTTTCGTATTATCATTTATTTACCTACGAATCACTGGAGACACAGAGGTCATCACGGTAATGAAAGTAGCAAAGAACAGCTGGTCGACAGGGCCTGAGCTACAATATCTTGCAAACAATTGAAATTACTTTTTAAATTAGTAAAATAAAAAGATTTCAACATGTCATTTGGATATAAGTTGTACTGTATTCATGCATTTTTATAAAAAGTGCAGAATTCACCATTCTTTGCATTTCCTCATTTAAAACTCGCAATACGTTTATTTCAACAAACAAACTAACTATCACAGTGTTTCTCCAGGGGGTAGGCAGAGAGGACGGACCGCCAAACAATTCAATCTTAGCCTACACTTCTTGTTTTATTCACATTCATACATCGTCTCATACTTTCTCTTTTGCTATTCTGACTTCTGACATGGCCTGACTCAAGTATTTGATTCACTTGATCGTGCCATGTCTTCCCCAGGCGTCCCCGGCTTCTTCTTCCATTCACATTCGTGTCATATATTCTCCTTACAATCCTTTCTTCATTCATTCGCTCAACATGCCCAAACCATCTTCCCTTTTCGTCCCTTTCGTAATCTTACTCATTACGCTTACATGAGTCTTGCGTGCTTTATGAAACCCAACATTTTTAACATGATCATACACGATTTTACCAAACATTCGCCTCAGAGATCTCATTTCTACAGCATTCACTCTACTTTCATCCTTCCCCTGCCAGTTCCATGCCTCACTGCCATACATCAGAGTTGGTATCAGCACTCCATTGAGGACTGCTAGCTTCACTCCTTTGGACAAATTTTTGTTAGCGCCAATCGCATTCAGTTTTCCGTTAACGGAGTTTCCTGCAATCACCCTTCTTTCAATATCCCTATCAGTCTTTCCATCTCGTAAACATACTCGGTCCTATCCCCACCCCTTTATCAACACGCGTGCTTCGTCCTAGACTATTAAAATGATTTGTACTCACTTAGGTCTTGACTTCTGGATTGAAAGGACACGCGCAGAGCGATCAGTTCAAAACAAAACTCAAGACATAAGGCCTCTGAAGATGAACAGGGTGATTTGTCCAAAACGTCAGGTGTTAAAAAGTCCTTCTAAGGACTACATTACGCGGGTAAACCGAGAAAATTATTCTACATCTTACACGCATTAAAATCTCAACCATAACATATATATATATAAACAATAGGGTTACTTAAGGGTTAAAATGTATGATTTTTTAAAATTAGACTAAAGGTCATTAACATGGTTAGCATTTCCAAAGTAATTTTAATTTGGAAGGAAGCAGTTTTGCTTGTATTGTGGGCTATAATTGATCTCGGTGTGAAGATGTCCAGTAGTAGGGCATGGATTATATTCTTTATTATAAATAAATGTAATGAACTTTTTTATAAATAAACTGTTATTGAATAATACTAGTTATTATTAAATTTCAAAAGCTTTAAAAAAAAATCTACATTAAGATTCATTAAAAGCCTTTAAATTAATTAGTCATTTAAATAAACCATGAATATGAGAAAGCAACTTCAGAGGCTGTGCGGGGCAACTGAAGAAACCCAAGACAGGGATGCCTAGAAATGGCTTGTCGAAGCAATAGGTTCCTGACCCGAATAGGACAAGGGGAGGAACATGAAGATGACGATAAAGATAAATCATTAACAGAGATAAATATTGACCCACCTCCACGTTGAGCGGTGCCCCCACCACCAGTGTGACGTCCAGCGTGAGTCCGAATGACACCTCAGCCAGGCAGGTTTGCTGCGGGTGTTCAGGGTGGCGGCGCAGTAGCTTGGCACGCACGTCGCACAGAGCCGCCGCCAGCTGCAGTCCGGGGCCCGCACCAGCGCCCCCCGCGCTCGCCCCGCCCATCACACCGTGGCACAACCAGCCCCCTGCTCCCCCACCCAGCACCATGATGGACAGGTTGTGCACCCTCACTGACAGAAACTAAAAATATAAAAAAATAAACACATTAAATTATTCTGAAAATGCTCACCCAACAGTAATTTCTAACTTACTCGACTCGACGCTGAATAAATAAACAAATTATAGCTACACCGCAAGAAGGTGTGCAGACATACGTCTTTTTGCATGCGCAGAAAGGGCGTGATTTATTAGAGTTTGTTGTGGCTTGCCATGCCGCATTTACCTACACTGTGCTTCATTCGAAACGATGCTAGGGAACGGTCTTTTGTTTTTGGTCGAACTATAACATCGGAAATGTTTAAATTAATTTAATTAATGACAAAAGTATATACTTTTTCATTTCACAATATTTCCTGTCACTGTATTTACATCTAGAGGTAAATGTTAGAAGTGCCTAAAAAGATTTCTAGAAAATCATTGTACACTTAAATCTATTTTTACACGCGGGGTACGTTCCAAAAAAAAAACACCACGTAAACAAAAACTGTATTAAAAAAATTTGTAAAAAAATAAAAGTACATAATATCTTATAATATTATCACTTATGGAATGTATTGCATTGCTCTACCCCTGCATACCTTCTGGAATAAAGAACTATTATTATTATAATGTATAAGGATATGGGATATAGATTGTATCGTACGAATATCGCTTTAGGATGTCATAAAATAATACATTATCTTTATTCCTACATTATTACTCTAATATTTTAATTTAAAAGAAAGACAAACTTACCCCGGTTACGAATAGCCTGACAATATTTGAAAATCTCCTCCTACCATCGCACTACACGGAAAATGTTTCTTGTGTCGTGATAAAGGACTTAGTCAGCCGAGGAATTCAACGCGATGCCAACACAGTCACTGACCAGTCGACTAAACTGGGTAGTTAGTGTATGCACGCGGTTTAGGATTCCGGAAAAATTTTGGATTCTAACAGATATTTGTTGCTTTGTTCCCTGTGTTATTTCAGAACCGTGTAAAAACAGAATTGATGGTGTATGAATAAGTTACAACCACTGCACACTATACCTGAGCAAAAATGACAACAGCAGTCGGCAGCTTCATATCTCTAAAGTCCAGGATGTCCTGTTTGATCTTGTCCAGCTGTTGGGCGGCCTCCTTGAGCAGCTGGTCGGGGGGCGCCGGGGGTGGGAGAAGTAGAGCTGTGACGGAGCTCTGCTTGGACAGCAGCGGCTTGAGCAGCCCCCGGGCCCCCGGCCTCCGCTCCACCACGTCCTTATTGACTCGTACATCGCGTATCACGATGGACACAAGCTTGCCGACCTCCGAGTTGAAGAGGGAGCTGTGCAGGCTGACCTCCTCGATGTGCTGGGGGTAATATTATACGTATATCACATGATTATTATTATTATTATTTTCTGTAGGGGTGATAAATACTTTCAGTGGTTCCATGATAAAACAGAAAAAAAAAACAGGTCAAACTAACCCAACCTATTCTTTTATCATGTTCTGATTTGTCACTGTTCTGTTTTTTTTTTTTTTTTTTTATTTTATTTATTCTCGCCTAGAAGGCTTTTACATTTGGATTCATTTATCACATAGTTTTACAAGGGAGTACAATAATGTACACATAAAATAATAAATAAAGTGTAAAAGAAGTATGTAGGTACAATACAACAGTATGTAGTTACAGCGTAATTATCGCAATGAATAATAGTTTAAACTGTAGTCACATTATAACAGCAGGTTGTACAGAAGAGTATAAGAAGTAGTTTAGTGCATAATATAATAACATAAGTATAAAAGAAGTGAGAAGGTAGATACTATGTAAGTAGCTAAGTCACTTTATTTTATTTATATTTATGCATTATCGACCGGTTTCTATTGAACTCAACCTTCATCAGGTTGAGTTCAACCGAAATATATATACTTTCACCAACTAAAGGCAGGTGAAAGATGAAAACAAAGTGTAACATTCTAAAACAAACTTTGATTTGTAATAAAAACTTGACACCTTGTACCTCGGTGTTGTGAATAATGAACAAAGAATGTGCAATTGCATATTGCTGTTGGTGGGAAATTCACTGCACGCAATTGATTTTTAAGCATTTAGTCTCTTCACGTAAAATAAGTAAAGTATTTATCGTCAGGCCATTGCCAAAGTTGCGAATCTGCAAACCATCAACTGATATTTTAAATTATCGAACTCGTATCAAAAATCGATTTATGTTAATATCCATCAAATCTATGGATTTGTATGGATCTAGCACGCATGAAGCTGGTTTAGTAACAATATAAATTCATTTTTTATAACAGTTCAGAAACTTCAATACCTTGGGGTATTATTTATGCAGATTCGCGACTTTGGCATTGACCCGACGATATCCATCTACTAAAATTATCAGATTTAAAAGGACATTAGCAGACATTACACGTACGCTTTGGATTCAAGATATCACCACACTTTGTTCCAATACGTCCGCCGAAACGTATGTGTAAAGGCAGCGACCTGTAGTCCGAACAACCAGATCTCCCGTCAGTTCGATGAGTAGATTTTTCTCAGTGATCGACGCGCTTTTTCCTTTACACTTAAGTGTTTAAGCGCGCGCCGCGCATTTGTATTTTTTTTGTCGTTTGACTTTTTACCAACTGCTTATGGAAAATCAAAAGTGAAGAA
This sequence comes from Halesus radiatus, assembly GCA_022606495.2. Lineage (NCBI taxonomy): Eukaryota > Metazoa > Arthropoda > Insecta > Trichoptera > Limnephilidae > Halesus > Halesus radiatus. The sequence goes on from JAHDVE020011206.1 coordinate 195,928, forward strand.
GAGAAACTTAAAAATCAGTATTAGTGAATTTTTAAACGAAATATTGCACATAAACTATCTAAATTTGCGCTGTTCATACTGTAATATGCAAGCAATTTATTAGCCACAAAGTTTATTTTTTTCTTATGGTAACCCTTCATTCAAATGACAACCGGCCGACTTTCTGTTATCCACAGAACAGGAGAATTATTCACTTTTCTGCTCCCTGCTGATCCGGTCGTGTTGTCAAACTGGCTAGTAACTTGTAGATTTGCATAATGCATCACTTCTAGTCTTTAAATATTCCTTCTGATCTTTGTACGCGTGAGAAATAAATCAAACAAATAGTGAACCTTCTTTCATTTAATATCTCCGCGACAATCATTAACGTAAGCGCTCTGATGAGTATTGGTAAGTATCACAATACACTACATACCGCCGAACACATCTAAGACAGATAACCTCAAACGTTAAAATACGTACGTAATTACAATAATAATTAATAATAATAAATGTTATTATTATAATTAGTATATGAATATAGCGATGTCTAACTTATGATATCTATGGTCAAAACTGTAGGAAAACTTTTAAACCGTATGACGTATCACGCATCAGGCCACACTTCGATCTCTAAGAAATCCCTTTACAAGTGCACTTGCATGCTGAGATCAGTCGATCGACGGATCGGCCTGCCCGTCAAAGTGTGGTGACTTTTTTACTCAAATTAATGCAACGTTTCGGCCGGCACGCCGGTTTGGCGTATCGGCAGGCAGATCGGCGGGCGCTTTGGAGCAAAGATCGAGAAACGCAGGCAGAAACGTACGAGTGGGAGCCGCTTTTGTCCTTATCCATAGACCTAAAGACTTTTTGCTTAACTGCAGTTTCGGTTCTCTCAGATGACAGCTGTCATTCAGTGATTTAATAATTCATTCTTTAAAAATATGAATATTTGGGTAGTTTTAATAAAATACATGTATAAATCAGAAATTACAAGAAAAACTCAATATTAGTAAGTATTGTCTTTAAACATTATTAATGAGTTATTTGTCATATAAAAATGCTATTAAATGGACCGAATTAACGAAATTGCGATGTTTGTAAAGTGCCTTTCTGAATTCAGAATCGAAACGTAGTTTGAAATGGCTTTAGCCGTGTTTGGTGACCAGATCTGAATAGCCAGGCATTCCCACACCTTCCTCTTCCCCATCTCCTGCTCCTCACCACTACTTTAATCCTCACAACATACCCCAATTGGGGATGCCATAGTCTCACTTGGTTGGGAGCATTAGGACTCTTGTGCGGTATTAACATAAAATTTTAAAAAATTATAATAAACTATAATAAACTAAGTGTTAGGTTATGTGCGATGCACCTATAATTTGTAATAATACTGTGATAATTAAACAACAAACTCCTTTAAAAATGTATTCTATAAAAAGGAATCCTAACCGCAGTTAAGCAAAATGTCTTTAACCCTAAGGATAAGGACAATGTCTAGTCCTTGAAAAGAACCGGAATCGGGCCCCAGGTATATTGTCTCCTTACTATGATGAAGACCTTATGAGCCTGTTTGAGAAAAAGCTGAGGGGAAGAGAAAAAACGTAACATTTTTTTAAGAAAAAAAAAAACTGAATAAATATGTTTTAATAAAATTAATATGAAGTATTTTGTTTGCACCACTGTTTACTATATAAATATCAACATGTAAAAATAATATTTTATAAAAATATTTTTATTTTTTCAATAATTTTAATTAATTACGTACCTACTTTCATCACTTATTGTTAATTTTTGTTTATATTTGTAATTTGTCTATTCTTACTATCTATGTTTATCATTTGTCTATACTTGTCATTATTTTTTAGTGTATCCTGATGAGGAAAGCTTCGCTTTCTAAACATGTTGCTATTTATATATTAAACAGTGGTATAAACAAAATACTTCATTAAATATGCGTATAAGCACATATATCTTACTTAATACAGTAAAAAAACACCTTTCATTAGTTTAATTACAATGAGGAACAACTATTTCAGTCACCGGAGAAGCAAAATCAGGCATTTTAATTAATTTAAAGCCTGGTAAAGTTTCAAGTTTTTTTATGGGTTTTAGGTTAGATGTTTTTTTATTTACAAAAAAAATCCAAGATAAGAACCTAAAATCTATTTTATGCCTAATTAATATATTGTATTATATATAAAATAGGTTTTAGGTTGTTAGTGTGGGTTTTTTTAAATAATAAAAAAAAAACTAACAAGAAAAATACGTGCTTATATGCATATTTATTAGAGATGCGCCGAGTACAAGTTTTGCCGAATTACCGAGTACGAGTTTTACTCGGTTTGATGTTTGCCAAACCAAGTACTCGGCGAATAACTCGGTTGAGGCGGCTGCTTCAACTTCGTCGTCGGAATCGAATGCAACAAAGCCTTCAAGAGTCATTTGCGGCAAAGTGGGATATAAATGATTCGCGGGCTAAATAAATCCACAAAGCTGTCGCCGAAATGATTGCTATTGACAACCAACCGATTTCCATAGTGGAATATAATGGGTTTCGAAGATTAATGAACGTCTTAAAGCCGAAATATCAAATCCCCGGAAGAAAGCATATCAGCGAAGTTGCCATACCAGAAGTTTACAACAATTAGAGCGGAAATTGCAAACGTTAAAGCTGTATCAATAACCACTGATATTTGGGCCTGCATGAAGAACTTGCTTGGTTTTCTAAGCTCTACTGCTCACTGGCTCAACGAGGAGTTTATCCTACAGCATAGAGTGCTGCAAATGCAGCATTTTAGAAGACACCACACAGCTGACAATATTCGATCAGTGTTGTCAGACTTATCTGTGAGCTGGGAAATTGATACTGTTATTCATGTTATTATGAGAGACAATGGAGCCAATGTAGTCAAATGATAGTCCATTTGTCGGCAAAGGATACTACATACATACACTGCAATTGGCCATAAAAGCTTCTCTGAAAGTTAAAAATGTAAAATACGCTATTGCCTTATCTAGAGGAATTGTAGGCCACTTTAATCATTCTGCATTGGCGCAAGGAAAGCAGGACATAATACAAAAAGAACTTAAACTGCCTAAACACAAACTCGTGCAGGACGTTACCACGAGATGGAACAGCACATATTATATGATTGAAAGATTGGTAGAGCAAAAAAGGGCAATGTCATTCTGTATATCAGACAATCCGAGTACAGCCAATCTTCAACAGTTGACAGAACGTCAATGGGAAATTTTAAGAGAGTGTGTAACGTTACTCAAACCGTTCAAAGAAATCACCAAAATTACCTGTTCAACATTCTCATCAATTTCAGAAGTAATACCCCATACCAATGCTCTTTTAAAATATTTATCAAAATCTTAAGTCGGTGAAATCTGCCTAAACATAGCGGATATGCAACAAAAGCTTAAAGATGAAGTTCAGGATCGCTTTCAAGGCTTAAAGGGTGATAAATATTACTGTTTAGCTACTTTACTGGATCCTAGATTCAGAATGAGATTTTTTAATCCAGAGAAATGCGAATTGATCAGGAAGATCCTATTTTTAAAATCCATTGAAAGAACGGACGTTACATAGAGCACCAGCAGCAGTGAAGAAAACGAATCTAATTCTAACCTTAACCAATTAAGACAATCACGAGATGCTCATGCATCATTTTGGAATTGCTTGGAAGAACTTCCTTCTACCCAGCCACCGGAGCGCGACGATCCTAAAAGCCCCATCGCTCTAGAATTGGATTGATATGTAAACGAAGGATTGTTGTCAAAAGTAAGAGTCCTTTCGAGTGGTGAGCAAGACATAAAACATGATATCCAGAGATAGCACATTTAGCAAGAGTGTTTTTATGTACACCTGCAAGCACTGTGTATAGCGAATATTTATTTTCAGAAGAAGGTAACGTTTATTAAGAAAAGGGGAACAGACTGTTACCAGAGCATGCGGAGAGTCTTGTATTCATACATCACAACTTGCCTTTGCTAAATTTTAAATATTAATTGTTTAAATTCAATTTTAATAAACGCAACTTTTCAATCCTCCTGTTTTCATTATATTTCCCAAAATATTATATTACATATAGTTAAACCGAGTATACTCGTCATTTAAACAGAGTTATTCGGCCGAGTACGAGTAATAAAAAAACGCCGAATACGCCGAGTATTAAACGAGTACTCGGCCCATCACTAATATTTATCAATACTTCATATTAATTTTATTAATAATGACGCCACAAAATAACTACACATCTATTGAAGAAAATATGTTTTAAATTCTTATTAATACTACATGAATGAAAAACTAGCTTCTTTGTGTATTTTTATCATTTAATATAGGTTTCTGATATTTTTCTCAACAAGTTTACAAAGTCTTTGGTAAGGTTACGATATTATGAATCTAGAAAAGTGGGTTCTAATTCTTTGCTTATCTTAATGCTTGAAATTCCTATGTAAGTATTTTGTTGGTAGGTAGCAATTGAGAACTTTATGATTTCCTAAGATTAAAATTACTTGAGCTTGAAAATAATACTTTAATTTCTTATTAGGTGGTAATTGATACATTTTCTACATGAACAACAGATTTGTGCAGTATACAATTTCATGCAATATATATTCTTTCCTAAATGAAAGATGAAACCGGACTATGATGAAACAGAAACTAAAAAGATTTCAGTAGCATCTGGGACTTGAACCCAGGTCCTCTGCCTACCCGGGGCATTGCTCAACCGACTTAGCTAATGAGACCAGTTCAATTTGTGTCATCTTCATCGACTGAAATCTTTTTAGTTTCTGTCCTTTTGTCCGGTTTCATCTTTCATTTAGGTTATGTTAATATTATTTTCTTCAATGATTATATATTATTTCCTATTGCTTGTGCTTAGGAAAGGAGTGATGAGGTACTAATTAGTTTAACAACTACCAAGCCCAGACAAGTTTCAATATCAATAGGAAGGTACAGGCAAATCATCTGAAAGAGCGCACATTTGAATGTATTATTTATGAACACTGAGAGTATCGCCAGCAAGCGTAGCATACTGGGCGCGTAGCGACGTTTGTCATAATCTTCGAATATTGTTGCTATAATTTAAAAGTCGAGGTAGTTAACACGCTGACTGCCAACTACGAGATAACTCGTAGATTGCGTTCTTTGCTAGGACGCCGACTACGTATTATCTCGTACTGTGTTTACTTGCCATATTCGTAGTATATCAGTGCTAATATGGATAGATAGCTTCTGGGAAGAGAACAAAAAATCAATGCTGGCTTACATCAACAGAAAATACATTTTGTATGCTTTTTGATGATAACTATGTACTATAATTAGAGTTTTTAATAATATAATATGATTAAATGAAATTGGCTTTTTAGACCGGAATTCTGAAAATTGCCGTGGCAGTCAACGTGTTAATATTATCTCGGTAAAATTTGGTTGTGATTTTTAAAATGGAGTCAAAAATAAAATCTAGTTGTGGTAAACTATTGACCAGCCAAACACACAGAGTTTTATATATACTTTATAGATACGTTGAATCGGAAAAAAATTTGTAGAGTTTTTACACCAACACAGCTAGTTGCCAATAAGTGTTATGGAAACCACGACGCTACTAGTTTGCAGTAGTGACGTTGTATTATCGACAGCTAAAAAGTAAAAAAACCATAAATCTAATAATAACTACGAAACACCGTAAGCTTAGCAACAGTTGTCCGTTAGAGTGAAATAATTAAACCAGCGCAATGCCCTAAAAATTGAACAATAATATTAGTGCCAGACCTGCAACAGCTGTTAGTAAAACATGAAGCTAATCAGAATCAAAAATATTATTACCAATATTAAAATATAATAAAAAAGAGTAGTAAGAAAACATACATTGGACAAATTCAATAATGATTAGAAGTGTTTTGACATGTTGGAAAAACTTACCACCGAATATCCATTTTTAACAATATTTACATCTTTCAGTATAAACTTTGGGATGACAATTCGTCCCACCTTCAATTCCACCTTATACTTTCTCTTGAAGAGCCAAGCCAACAACTGCGGTATGAGCCTGCGTGAAAGAAAACAAATTATAAATAGCCATTGAGGTTAAAATATGATCCAATTTGATAAATACAGGTGCACATAAGCTTCTTCGGTGGGAGGAGGAATTAATTACCATGATATGGTGCAGTAAATTAATATTACTACAATGCATAAAACGACTAATGGATTCATCACTTCATTGTACACAAAATGGTATTTGTAAACAGATAAACCGTGACAGTGTGACAGGAGACAGCTAAAGTGACGTCAAAACTGAATGACGTTTGTTGAAAGTGTTGCCAGTATGGAATAAAAGTAATTTATTCACCGTTCTGCAGGTAGGAACTAAATTATCACAAAAAACGTGACAAAAATTTATCCAACAACCGGTAAATATTTTTACGATTTACTTCTTTTATTTGAACTTTTTTGTGGTTTTTAGTTACTGCCTGTGTTATTTATTTTACTCTACATGTGGTTTATTTACAAGTATAATCTTCTAGGTTATCTGTAAGAAATGTTTGATAATGAATGGAATAGAATTTTCCCAAATACTTTGGATGGAATATATAACTATTGTACAGAAAAAGTTTTTATTTATTTATTTAAATTTAACTTACTTGCTTAGATCGTTTCAATTAGCTTCAAGAATAGAACTACCTGTGTAAAGATTTTAGTCTGTATTTCTATTTTTTTATCCTACACGTCCTAAAAGTGCCACAGTCTGTACAATATACAGACTATTGCCACCCAGTTGTGAGGCGAGTCAAGGAAGGGGCTGTAGGAAGGGATTTGAAGAGACTCGAATTAAATTAAGATGGAAAGACAGGCGCCGGTAGCTTTTTTTACATACTTGCACAAAAAATGGTCATATTCGTAGAATACGAACTTATTTTTGATACTTTTTACTGCCAACCTACGATGAGATTTTCTGACAATGACAAATTTTATGAATTAATTACACAAACTTTTGTTAGCTCGAATCATAACTAACCAAAATAATGATCCTCTCGATAATATGATCAAATACCGTAAACAAATTGATAAATCAAAAGATATAATTTCCTTGTTCGTACGAGTGCGAGATTTTCAAAATTGGAACTAGAAAATTATCTTTTCAAATCTAGTCAAGAGATAAAGTTCCTATCCATAATACATTTTACCAGTCGCTTATTTTTATTCTATAATTTGAAATAAACAGTTTTTCTCGGGTTTCTTCTTGCCAAGTCAAGTTAAATCCCGTTTTTTCTCTAAAAGGATAATAATTTCGTTTAAATACAAATAGGTAGGTAGGTACCCGCTGTTTCCTTCGCGGTAACATAATATTTTTTTAATTATTCTCATAAGAAACAATCACTTTGTGGTTTGATATTGTATTAAATAAATGAAACACGTTGTTATAAACCACGAATACATTTTATTTTCACCAACCGGTTTCGCTTAACTCAAGCTTCATCAGGGTAAATATAATAACTGAAGCTTGAGTTAAGCGAAACCGGTTGGTGAAAATAAAATATATTCGTGATTTATAACAACGTGCTTCATTTACTTAATTTTAATTATTCATTTCACACGATGGCGGGAAAGGAACATTTTTAATAAAATGGCGGTAATGATGTCAGCAGATGCAGATCGAGGACTGAGCAAAGAATGTGTTGTTGCAAGGCGGTGTATTAATTTATTCAGGTGTTTAGTTGTACGGCGTAACAGGTACAACCTAGAGTATGGATACTATAGTTCTATGGGTACAACACACGCCATACTAAGCACTCTACACTATAATAATATGACAACGGAATATTTCTCAATCCGATGGAGAAGTAATTAACCACGAAAATGTATGTTTCTTGCGATACATTGTCACTGAAAATACCATCGAGTCGCCAAGAAAAGTGCAGGTAACATCAACTAGGGATTTAATTATATTAATATGTGAATTATGATTGTTGTGAATCGATTCCCTCAACACAACATCCCCAAAGATAACATAGGCCCTGAGTGAAATTGCCTCCTGTGTGGAGTTAATATGAATAAAAATGGTTGGTCAAACTTTTATTTTATTTTTATTTATTTATTTGAAACACACACCATTTAACAAAAAAAAAATTAGAAAAGCTTTGGCTGCCCAACTGGGGACAAATCCAGTTTTAAGACTTTCAAATTGACAAGTTTAGTTCATATTAAGTGCCATTATACAAAAATAGAAGGGGAAAAGGCTAGTATTGACATAGTATGGTAATATAATATTTCTAGAAAAAAGTATAATAATTAAGTATAAAGAGATGTGAAGAATAGCACAGAAAAAAACAATTGTGTATACCAGATAATTTGAGAATAGTACAATATTTAATATAGAATAGTAGTTAAGTCCAAAGAGATTAGAAAAAAAGTATGGTGTAATCGTTTAGGTATACCAGAGAATTTAAGTATAGCATAATAGTTAAGTACTTATGAAGAGACGAGAAAAAGAAATATTATATAGTAAACAATTATGTATATGTGTTTGATGGGTACTGGTCGGTGCTATGAGGAAAAAAAGCGTTTAAAATTGAATACTAAAAAAAAGATAATATTGATAAGATTGTATTACGTATCACTCAGCTTTATGAGCCGACGACGAAACTCAGGGATGCAGTCTGAAGAGGGTCCAGCAAATTAATTTCCATAAAACTAATCGATGAAATCCATACAAGAAAGAATACACGCTGGAAATGCCTTCCATTTAAATGGAAGCCGGTGTGTTTTTGACTTAATTAATACCTTTTTGTTCTAGCCCCGAGAGATCCAATGAAAATGCAGAAAATACAGCGTTCTAACCCTCTTACACTTACCTGCAAGGAATATTGAGATTCAATTTGATCGAAATGAAATGACGACGAAATGATTTTAGTATTAGATAAAAAATCACTAAAATTAGTAAAAATCTGATTCAGGAGTAGCAACCTACCTACATACATTTTCTTATTCTTATTAGATTCCTGAGGGAAACCCCATAATTAAATGTCGATGTCGCTGCTCAAGTTATTGTCCAGTTACATAGAATAATTTTAAGTTATGGTTGCAGGGTATCAATTGGAAATCCCCAAGATTTGTAGATTTTATTTATTTTTTTATATGAATACCGCACAAGAGTCCCAACTGCTCCCAACCGTCTGGAGACAGTGAGACTATTGCATTCCCGATTGGGGAATGTTGTGAGGCAGAAGGTATTGGGGAGGGGAAGGAGAAGGGGAAGAGGAAGGTAGGGAAGATAGGGAAATACCTGTACAAAATATATATATATATATATATATATTTATCAGTTTTATGACAGCCTGCAAATATAAATTACCAAAATAACAGTGGCTAAAACAAACTGTTTATTATTATTAAATTTCTTTTCTCGGCAGCCCGGGTGTTTATTGGCATTAAATTTTATTACAGTTTTTTAAAATGTGTTTCTTTAGAAACAAATGTTCTCAGCGTTGTTCTTGGCAAGTCAAGATACATCCCATTTTTCTCCAGTGAGATAGCAGTTTCGTTAATAAATCCAAAAAGGTAGGTACCTATTTATTGACATTAAATTTTATTACAGTTTATTAAAATGTTTTTCCTCCTATGTGAACAAATGTTCTCAGAGTTGTTCTTGGCAAGTCAAGTTACATCCCGTTTTTCTCCAGTGAGATAACAGTTTCTCAAATAAATCCAAATAGATAGGTACCTATTTATTGACATTAAATTTTATTACAGTTTATTAAAATGTGTTTCTTTCTATGTGAACAAATTTTCTCAGAGTTGTTCTTGGCGAGTCAAGTTACATCCCGTTTTTCTCCAGTGAGATAACAGTTTCTCAAATAAATCCAAATAGATAGGTACCTATTTATTGACATTAAATTTTATTACAGTTTATTAAAATGTGTTTCTTTCTATGTGAACAAATTTTCTCAGAGTTGTTCTTGGCGAGTCAAGTTACATCCCGTTTTTCTCCAGTGAGATAACAGTTTCTCAAATAAATTCAAATAGATAGGTACCTATTTATCGACATTAAATTTTATTATAGTTGATCAAAATGTGCTTCTTTCTAAAGAAACAAATGTTTTCAGTTTTATTCTTGGCAAGTCGAGTTACATTCCGTTTTGTCTCTAGTAGTTAATTAATTAATTTAGTAGTTAATTTCATAAATAATCAGTTGGGAATAGTGCAGAGAAAACTCTTTTATCCGCATGAACGTTTCGAATTCCTTTGCCAACAAGATAGAAGAAGAAGATTACCCAATGAAGCGACATGATAATTTATCTTCAATAACTTCAGGTGTACAAATAATCAGTTTTTAATGATCGCCTCTTGACACAGGTCCAAGAGTAAGTACTCGTAACACAGGTGTACTAATATTTTTTTGTACATTTTTTTTAAATGTTATATCTTTTCTCTGTGCTGTGCAATAGCGCACAAATGTATTTTCGTATTTTGTTTTGATCACAGTGCCTCCAACATATCGGATAGGCCATTATTAGACATCGAATGCGTGCATATGCATATTTGAGCCCTTTCGGTCGTTTTTTTTTAATAATATTAAAATTATCATTTTTATGTTAGAACCGCACAAGAATCCCAACTGCTCCTAACCGTCTGGAGTCAGTGAGACTATGGCATCTCCAATTGGGGTATGTTGTGTGACTGAAGGTTGGGGGAAGGGGAAGGAGATGGGGAAGAGGAAGGTGTGAAAGTACATGGCTATTCAGATCTGGTCACCATACACGGATAAATCCATTTCAAGCAACGTTTGAATGGTGAATGGTGGTCATTCACCAGGGCGATACTGAAAGTATACGCTACTCTGAACGTGCCGCAAATATACTACGATTATTTTTAATTAATAATTTATAAAATACTTAAGTCTTTTTGGTGGTTAGTGCATATTAAAGCCTTTCCTTAATATATTACGCATATTTTGGTGATTTTTTTCTTCAAATATGAGCTGTTAAAATTTGATATATTATCGCCTGCTCCAAGGAAGACAGTAGTAACTCAAAAAATTAAGTTTTCGATTTACTCACATTCTGGGAGTCATAAATTGATGCCAAATTGAACAAAATACTGAAGAAGTTAGATAGTGCATTATAAATGTATACATATTCAATAAATAAATAAATAAATAAATAAAACACTGACTTAAGGATATTAACAAGATTTTAAACATTGAAATGGCTCAACTGCAAAATTACCTAAAGTGAGTTACTGCCTTCTTGGAGCAGTCGTTAATGTTGAAATTTATTTAATGGTACATATGTCGACATTGACAGTGCAAATTTCGGAATTGATAGTAGGTACATATGTTGACATTGATAGTATAAATTTCGGATTTGATAGTAGGCAAATATGTCGACATTGATAGTGTAAATTTCGGAATTGATAGTAGGTACATATGTCGACATTGATAGTGTAAATTTCGGAATTGATAGTAGGTACATATGTCGACATTGATAGTGTAAATTTCGGCAATGATAGTGCATATTTCAGCATTTTGATAGTAGTGCATATGATGTATAGTCATTAACTTATTGTTCACGTAGAGAATATTTTTCGGATCTGATTCCAGTAAGTTAACTAGTTATAAAATTAACACATTTATCCTAGATCTCAAGGAAGGCAATGAAAATATGAAAACATTTTTTTCTTTGACGTGTGCTGGTGATCTAGAATACTGTCTTATCTCTATAAAGTTCACTTTTGCAAGGAACGTAAAAAAAGTTACATGTAATTAAAATAATTACTTTATAAAGTATCGGCTTCCATAATAGGTTGTTCGAATGAAATAAGAATAAGTAAAAAGATGTAGTAATAACTTATTATTCTTACTAATTACTAAGCAGTAATAAAATAATGAATTGATCAACGCCCTCTAGCGAACGGCGAGTAGCGCCATTGCAGCGCCAGCGGGGGGAGGCCAGCGCCAGCGCTCGTCGCGTCAACTGCCGCTCGAGCCGCCGCCGTCAGTCGCGCTCTGTCCGCCAAGAGCGTCGGTTGTTTGTCCGGCGGTCCCGCGTGTGCTCCCGCCGGTGGCCAGTGTCGGCAGAAAGACGGTAAGTCACATTATTATTACTTCTATTTTACACCAAAACACGCGTGCGATGATAACGAATAACTCAGCGACAAAATAAATGTGTTTTATACAATTTTTGTAAAATTCTGCCTGTTTGTGTATTTTGACGTCAATGTGACCTTTTTATTACGTGCTTAAAAGTTTTTTTCTTGTTAAAAACGCCTTTTTGTGATGTTTTTTGCTGCTCGGCGTTTGTAGAGAAGTACGGTAAATGAAATGATCCGATGATCCACGTTTTGCGCTCCGGCGTGTGTCCGGTGTCGGGACTGTTTGAGTTTCACTGTCGGGTGTCGGTACAGGGTACAGTGTACACTTTACACTGTACAGTCCAGCGCCAGCGCCAGCGTGGTGACACGTGCCAGTGCCGGACGAGCGCCGGGCGCTGGCACAAGGCGGCTGTGAACACTTGTCTTCCTTTACCTTGTCGGTGACCCTCCGCCTCCATCCCCCAGGGCGGGAGAAGAGTGCGCGAGGTGTCCGGACACGTGGCCCGCCTCAGCAGGGTGGCATCCCTCGCCCACAGTTCTCCATTATACAATAGTTTATTTCGGATTCCCGTTGATCTTGTACATTCTATTTTCAAAGACCGGCCACGGAGATTATTTCAAACATTGTGGAGAGTTACAATGTCCCAAAAATAAATAAAGCACGCTCAACGCTGGGAATGGTGAAGTGTCCCCGACACCGCGCGCCGCTCCGGCCCGGGCGGCTCCATTCCGATGTCAATTCGTGCCACATTGACTCCGCGCTCTGCGGCCGTATTTCTGTAAATCGGAAAAGCCTTTGCAGTCTGTTGTATGTCCTATCATTATTGCGGACACGAGACGGGCTAATGGCGCGGCTTCGATTACTCGCGTATGTTTTATGAAAAAACGGATAACCGAGGCCTGCGAACACCGACAGAAGGTGGAGTTGTGGAGGTAGACTCCAGCGAGGAACGACTCACGCATGAAGGGTGCAGCCGAGTTAATAAATTAACTTGGACCCCTGACTGCCGTCAGAACACGCGAGCCTCCTCTACACTCCAACCAGTTCTACTCTACACTCTATACATATTTCACGTCTTTGTATATATTATGTATATTACCGCACATCGCACTAATTAATTTACTAAAACTAGTTTTGGTAACGAGACAAGCCCTTGCCCCATGTTACATGAACCACTCGTAGACAGATATTATATATCTATAATACGATATCAGATTTAATTACACCCTATTATCGTACCTGCAGACATCCATTCATGAAGCAATAATGCAACTCACGATGAGCCGCACAAAAAATATACAGCAGTAATCAAACGTAGAATGGGCAGTGTGTTTAGAAGAAGCTCGCCTTATAAACGAGTTTGAAAGTAAACAAACAACATTATTATTCATTTCAATTACTATGCCATCATGCGGTCAGAATATTAAATTAATCAGTCTTCTAAGATTGATAAGGACTTGGAAATAATGACAAAATGCACGTTGCAGTAGCAGAGAGCGAACTCAGCACCAGAAAGATTATTTGAAGAATGGAAAGTAGTTTCATACGCTGCACCTATTTGGCGAAACAGCAAAAATACACATAAAACCCTTACAAACCTTACAAACCCTGCAAAACAAGGCAGTCGACTAATATTGAATACTCCTTCGTGGATTAGGGTTACACTCTACACAAAGACACAAACATTCGTCTGATAAAGGAACTAATTAAATCACTTTCTGAACCATTTTATGCTGGATTATCAGGCCACGAAAATCCAACGATAAATTCGCCATCAAGCTATGATGCAAATTCTATATTTAAACATAAATTACCATAAACGGTCCTTCGAACGGAGTAACTCCTGCAGCATCTCTGCATTTAGTTTTTAGCGTAATTTTCCCATTTCCACAATTTTAATAAAACATCCAAAAAGTAAAACTTTAAAAAATCCTTTAATTAAATTAGAACAAGATTATTTTTTATAATAATGGCATTCTGGATGTAAATTGGACCAAATTAAATGCCAAAAATTCAAAATTTATAGTAAATATGATACCCTAAATGAGGACTCGGTGCCATAAAAAATATTTGTGGCTATACATGTGTTTTCCCATAAAAAAACACTAAGTGCCGTTAGACATTAGTCGTGTTTAGTTATAAAATGACTGAAGTACCAATGGCTAAATGACCGAGTTGGCTACACATAGTCCCCTTTAGTAACTTTCACGAGGCACTTATGGTAGATCCTTTGTTTATAAAATTGAGTTGTGGCACTTAGCACCTTCTATAAATTCGGAACTAAATTAGCTATACGAGTATATATATATATATCTTTAATTTCATGGTATGATCATTATTTTTTTATTTTTTTATATGAATACCGCACAAGAGTCCTCACTGCTCCCAACCGTCTGGAGCCAGTGAGACTATGGCATTCCCAATTGGGGAATGTTGTGAGGCTGAAGGTATGGGAGAGGGGAAGGAGAAGGGAAAGAGGGAGGTGGGAAATACCTGGCTATTCAGATCTGGTCACCAAACACGGCTAAAAGCCATTTCAAGCAACGTTTCAATTCTGAATGGTGGTCTTTTACCAGGGCGATACTGAGAGTATCTTCCACTCTGAAGATTCATTATTTTGAAATTCCAACAATTCTGTAAAGCCTTATATTTTTATGTAAAAAATAATAATGATGAATATAAGTACGTCTAAAGTCATGGTGTTTGAAAGAGGAGAAAGAAAATAGTATGCAATATAGTTTTGTGAATGACGAATACTTACGAGAGTATGTTTACGAGAGATGGAAAGACTGAGGGATATTAAAAGAAGGGTGAATGTAGGAAACCCCATCAACGGAGGATAGAACGCTGTTAGCGCTAACAAAAAAAATGTCCAAAGAAGCGAAGCTAGCAGTCCACAGTGGAGTACTGATACCAACCCTGATGTATGGCAGTGAGAGTGACAGAGGAAGGATGAAAGTAGACTGAATGTTGTAGAAATAAGATCTCAGAAACGAATTTGTGGTAAAACCATGTATTATCGTGCGAAAAGGGGATTCGTAAATAATGCAAGGCTGATGTAAGCGTAATGTGTAAGATTAAGAAAGGGACGCTTAGATGGTTTGGGCATGTAGAGCGAATGAACGAAGAAAAGAGTGCAAGAAGAAGAACCCGGGGACGTCCAAGGAAGACATGGCACCATCAAGTGAATCAAATACTTGAATCGGGCCATTTAGAAGTAAGAAATAACAGAAGATATTGTATTAGACGATGTATGAATGTGAATAAAGCAAGAAGTGTATGTCAAGACCGAGTTGTTTGGTGGTCCGTCCTCTCTGCCCACCCCTTCGGGGAAACGGCGCGACGGTTAGTTAGTAATAAAAATATGGTTTTTTAACAATCAGTGTTTTTATTCAATTAAAAAAAAACCTGTATCTCAGTTCAGCAGTTTTGGCACTTTATTTAATTCGGCTGTTCAATTGTAGAATATTACAGATGAAAGCTCTGCAAATAATAGTCATTTAGATTGTAATGGAGTAGTTTGTTTGTTCGCATGTTGATTCTATCAGCGGTGTTGTTGGTTTGTTTGGCTGGTCCGACCAGCTCGGAGCAGGTGTCGGTGTGACATCCACCAAATCAAACCGGATTGCCTGCAAACGATGTCCAAATAGCGATGTCCCTAAGCTTGCGACTCGCGTTCACCTTTCTCCCGGTGTTTTCACTTCAGCCTCTACTTTTAGGCAGCGACCAACTTTGCTGAATACGAATTAATTAGTCACTAATTAAGTACTCGGTATTCTAATTAGATGCCGAGTGAAAGATTGGCTTATTTTCGTGGGTTGCTAGATTTTAGAGATCAGCACTCCCAGTTCCTACTTCTGCCGATGTCACTAACCCAACTTTTACCGGTTTGAAGATTTACCCATCGACCCAAAAGTTGCAGGAACAGGAACCACATACTAATTCCAGAAAAGTGTGATTAAATATTTTTGTTGTTTTTAGCCGCCTTTTAGGCTTTTGGGATATTTAGCTGTGTCGCCTCATTGTTTTTGAGTTTATTTTGCATATATATTGTTATTTTTTGTTGTAGTTTTTTGGCCCATCTACTCTTGTTGGACACTAGACCTGTCAAAACATTGTCGTAAAGAGGAGAACAGGGCATAATCAACGTTTTATACTGCATTCATTTTCACACAGATTACATTAGAGAAATGATATTTTGAGGACGGTACTTAATCGTCAAAAAATGGCAACACCTTTAAGATACTTAACCACAGATCATATGATAGCATCTGTCACAATATGTCAACGAATAATTATATATACACTCGAAATTTACAAATAAGAGATGCATTCATAATCAGTAATAAACACTGTCTAGTGTATCTATAGTAGTTTTAACAATATTATATATTCCGAAATAAACTCGCAATATTTTCACATATTACAGTTACCGAAAACAATTACATGTCAGATTATTCCCGCCATTAAACTTCGGTATCAAAATAGAAACCACCGTTATTTTTTATATCGGTTCCTTATGGAATCTGTACGAAAATAAAAATACTTTAAATTCCCGATAAAGCTAGCTTTACACGATACTATTATTTCCAGATCGATCTCCATGGAAAACATATTGGGACCCAAATGGAAAATCTTTGTTTTTCACGATCATTATTTTCATACCTACAGTTTCGTACAGATTTGCAGGTATAGTTGTTATTAAATCAGAAATAATATTTAGGGACGGTACTTAATCGTCAAAAAATGGCAACACCTACCATAGATCATATGGGAGCATCTGTCATAGAATTTAAAAAAAAATTGTATACGAGTATACATATATTATATACACGATATTCACGATACCTAACAGAAACACGTTCACGTTCACAATCAGTAATAAACACAGTCTAGTTCTACCTATAATCTTTTTAACGATATTTTTAATATGTTTCGAAATAAACACGCAACATTTCCACTTAATTTGTAAAATAATAGTTGAGTAAAATAATGACAGTTTTCAAATATTTCGTGCCAAACTGAATGAAAATCAGTATAAAAATAGAGCTAGTCCTATTTTCCATATCGAATCCATATTGTAAATATATATATAATGGAAAGAAGACCTTAATGGAAAATGTACGAACAAAAGTATCGTGTAAAACGCCAAACAGGCATTGGCATTATAGGAAGTGCTTGGTTGGTTGCTTGGCTGGCCGGGCCCACATATAGAGATTGTTTATGACCCGGGCCGCTTTTTGAATAAATTGACGCCATCACAGTTGGAGACGATTATAAATTCTTGTAGAGGAGGAAACCCCCTCTCGTCCCTCGCATTATTCCGGAGCTGATGTTAAAACATTAAAGTCGACGAATGCTTTTTTTATATTATATCCAGCGTTTTTTTCGACGAGCCTTCGTCCAACAGTTAATAATTTATCGCAGTTTTTATTTGCTCCCGCCTTTTTTATTTGCTGGTAGGGACTGCGGCTGTGCGGAGCTATTGTCAAGCGATTCGTGAACGGTACTGGATACTGATGACAAGTCACTGATGGAAATGCGCTGTGGGGGTGTCCTTGTTCCCGAAGTGGGGTCAATTTTTCCCCACTTCTGATAAAAATTGATAAAAAATTTAAATATAAAATTTAATTCTTGAGCATTGTGATCAATTTCAATACCTGGAGGGAGTGGTGAAGTGGAAAAGGAAGGTTGGCAATGAAGAGAAAAATCGATAAATGTGTGCTGTGGGCATATCCGTGTGCCCGAAATAAGTTAAATTTCTTCTTCTGGTCAAATTCATCAAACATTTTCTAATATATTAAAAATCAATTTCTATGGACTAGGAGTCGAAAGACCTTAAATGTAAATTAGCGACATCAGTTTTCTTTAGACTCGCTGTAGATCTATGACCAAAGGTAGGCTGGGTGTATTTTTTTAAGTTCTGCCAAGAATTTTGGATTGAGTATTCGGAAATGGCCATAATATTGTCATCTTTAATTTTTTATGCGAGTACCGCACGAGAGTCCCTCCCAACTGCTCCCAACCGCCTGGAGCCAGTGAGACTATTAACAACCTCAATTTGAGCATGTCATGAGGCTGAAAGTGTAGGGGAGGGGAAGGAGATGTGGAAGTTGTACCTGACTATTCAGATCTGATCACCAAACACTACTAAAGTCTTTTCAACCAATGTTTCGATTCTGAATGGCGGTCTTTCACCAGGGCAATACTTAAAGTATCTTCTACTCTGATTGTTGTGACCAATTGAATAAATGGATGTACAATATAAATTGTCATATACAAATGATACGATTTTTTATATATGTCTTTTTTATGGTTCGCCTTTCTTAGGGTAGGCACTGCTTTTCAATCTTTATGGACTGCACGCCACTGGGCGATATTGAGAGTACCACTCTAAGGTGCATTTGAATACCACAGCTAGCAGGTGTCTGGAATGTGATTATAATTATTGTTCAATAAAATAGGTATTTAGTTTAACTAGTGTGTGGAACGTAGAAATTAGTCGAGTTCCTCCCAAATGCGACTCGCCTTGAAGATTTATCGCTTCTTAGCTGCAGATAGACCGACAGACGTGTTCATATACAACCAACTCTGCCTCGTAAACATGTCCGATTGCTGGACTTTATTTATATCGTTTTTTTTTTAAATAATAATTCCTCTACTTAAGAGGAACGGTTGCGTCTGTTTCATACAAAACTTAATTTTGGATTTGACAACAAAATACCCACCCAAACTGAATGATCTTTTTTAAAATTAAAGACGTAGTAAATATTTAGTACGGATTAGAAGTATTTTTATTTATTTTCGTTTTAAATTATGAAATATTTAGGACATTAAGGATTTAGATTTTTCATGATTTTTGAAGCAACTTAGTAAATTATTTGCTGGTTAGTGTTATTTTTTTTTATATTGTAATATTTACTATGTTAAATAAAATAAAAAGAAATAAAAATTTCTTTTCGATATTTTAAATTATATACGTCAAATTTGTGTTCCAAAGTAAATTAGTTGTTTTGAATTTAAGCCCACCTTAATGCTAATTTTACATAAATTTCAAATTTTATGATTCATTGTATTTCCATAGTAGATGGAGCAATTTTTTTTTGTTCACCATTAACATTAACCCTAAAATAATTGCTAAAGTTGTTTCCAAAATTGTGAAAAATCGATTTATTTAATGTCCTTGTTATTCATAATTTAAAACAACAACAAAAACTTCTAATCCATACTAGATATTTGTTATACATTTTGTTAAAAAAAGATCATTCTGTTTAGTGAGAATTTTGGCCTCAAATCCGAAATTCAGTTTTGTATGAAACAGGCCGCTCAACCGTTCCTCTTAATCAGTACCATTTTATAATATTTTTTTCTCAATCATTGAAGATAATATTAACATCTCTTAAAATTAAACATGAAATAGGAAAGAAAAAGATAACGGTAGCAGCTGGGACTCGAACACAGAACCTCATGGTCTATACAGGACCTTGCGATCTAATCCACTGAGCTACTGCTACCCCAATCCGTCCCGTCATTTTTATTGGTATCATACTTCGATTTCTAAAAAGTGTTAATATCATATCATCTTCAATTAATGCCAATATATATTTGGCTGCTACCTTTTTATCATGACCACAAGATTCTACCCGAATTTATCTTTTTAGATAGTGTCTCGGATATACCTTTCCGATTTTTATTTATGTGGGACGTCTGTTGACTTTTTCTAGAAATCTATGATTAATATTAATTAAAAAAATATATTACAGAGAGGTTTATAAGCTCCAATAAGTTATTACAAAAAAATACCTTGCTCGGGATTTTAGCACCGTTTTCCCGCAGAAGTAGGTAGAGGGAATGGACTGCCACACAACTCTCTATTGGCACAACTCCTTGCTTCATTCACATTTATTCATCGTCTCAGTGGCGGCTCGTGACTTTTGAGTGAGCTAGAGTGCTATGATTGAAAAATACGACGTTATTGATGTTCTTGAAGATTGAAGCCGCCACTGCATCGTCTCATACATACTCTTTTGTTATTCTGACTCTTGGCATGATTCGAGTATTTGATTCATTTGATCGTCCCATGTCTTCGTCGGATTAAAATTGAATGTTCAATTCAGTAGATGAATGAATCTTGCACCCAGTCGATCTCCTTATTCCCAGTGTCTGGGAAGTATTCTGAAGGGGATTTCTCAAGTTTATTAAATCTTCACATATCGTTTGTTAATATTTTAACTTTTCTGCATTAATCCATTAAAAAGATTAAAAAAAACGTTCAAAGTTATTTTATTCTGCACTTGCGATCCTAAATTTGAATGGCTGTTTTTTTTCGCTTTAGAAACGTGTAAACTTTGGGTACTTGTAGGTCATCGTCCATTGCGTATTTTTAAGTTTTGAAAATTAGTTGTTTAAATTGAACAACAAAAAAAATTGACAAAAAAACTTAACCTTACTTTAGAGGAATTTACAAGCCAAAATTATTACTACAAACTTATGTCTTATGACACCACGAATATAGTTAATAGACGTAAAAATCGTTTGGCAAACGGGTCTAGAAATGTTTGATCTGAGCGCAAAAAGCGTTTTTTTTAAATTTATTTTGTAAGAGAGTAAACAAGTTAATCTAGGGAAACTGTCACAGATAATCTTAGCTATAATGTAGTATTAAAAAAACTTGTTTCTTATATGCGCTCATGATTTACTAATAAAAAAATAAATTATTTATTGGTTTAAGCTCATATTCTTTATAACGTTATTTACAATTTTACTTTAATTCTAATCAAGCAAAACTATAGGAAAAACTTTAATTTATCCATAGCATATTTTTTGGTTTACGTAATGTAAACCGATTCGTAATAAAGATTAACCGAAATAGTGATTTCACGGATAGCTTCGCCCTGGTTGCCTAGTTTTTTTTTTCACAATTTAATTTAGCTAATTTTAAAACCAAGTACCAAACCTTTTTAGTTTATCGAATATAATAATAATAATAATTGGATGATTTGTATAGCGCCGTTTTTGCGAAAAATCACCTCAAGGGCGCTGTACAAATATTTCTTAACTAATTATGTACAAACAGATACATAAAAACATACTTACCTGGCAGGTCGCTTCAGATGAACACAGTTTTATTAGAAAATTTATTTATAGAGATGATAGTTTTACATGGTTATTTGTTGCTCCTTTTCTATTGATGTTACATTTATTAGAAGATTGGTGGCACAAGAAGAGTTGGTATTTATTGAGATACTTATAATTTTTAGAACTCGAAAGTATTCATAAAATGAATTTTAGGACTCAAATATCTATAAAATTACCTTAAAAACCATAAGAAGCTTTTAATAAATATTAACTTTTTATTTTTTATTTTACACTTTGGTTATTTACAGTGTTGCGGGCTGTGGACGCATTTGCGCACCGATGCGTGATTTATTTTATTTTATTTTATTTATTTAATGACTTTAGGTAACTATTAACCGGCTAGCCTAGCTAAGCAATTTGTCACCAAGTTTAGCAAATTTCACTCACCATTGTTCTTTGTGTGATTCCTCAACACAACTCACGGATGTAAAAGTGGTTTATCCCTTAAGATATGCATTGTTCGCAAATCGTCCGACGTGTTATGCGTTCTTTGAAAACTGTAGTGGAACCCCGGTTTTGCTGCATCCAATTGGGGAATCGCCGTAATAGACGAACTTTACTAACGCTAGTAATCTGTCGGTGCCCAACAGAACTCCTGTCATAATGATATCAAACGAAAGAGGACACAAAACCTATTAAAATTAAACACTTAACACAACATTAATATGCACTAACCATATTTATTATATTTACCCAAGATCATAAATATAATCACAACTCTAAAACAATCTCAACGGGCGGACAGACGCTGGGCTAGTTCCATTGGGTCCATTTCAAAAGGGAATAATGGACGGATAATAGAATTATATTCATTATTGTATTTGTGTCGCCCTGTTTGTTGTGTCGTTTATATCTAGTCGATCCATGCAGGCGTCAAACGAGGAAAATAATATGACGTTGCTTCGTATTATGATGCTATAAATAATACAGGCTGGATATAATGTATGAGTAATTTTATTAATTATAACAGAATGGTCACATTGATAGTGGGTGCAACCAGTGGCGCGTGTATTGCTCTTTGAGGTTGGGACGTAGACCTCAGAATGTCGATTATGAGGAGCTCTGTTGTTGATTTCCAAAACAATTATTTATCTAATTAGATTCTATTTAAAAATGTTTTGAATAATATCTGCAAGATGGCTGTAATGATCAATATTTATTTTCGTGTAATATCCTTGGTATAAAATTTAAAATATTAATTAAGTAGATGGCAGGAATTCAAAGCAATCAATATTTTTTAGGAAATCTTTCGAAGTGAATGTGGATAGAAAATCCATATTTTTATAACTCAAAACCGTTTTTTTTATGAGAGAGTTCCATTTTCGCACGAGAGTTCCATTTTCTCCCAATTGTCGAGAGACAGCTGGACTATGGCATCCCCGATTGAGGTACGGTGCGAAGTAGAATGGAGTAAGGTAGTGAGAAAGAGAAAGTTGGGGAATTACCTGGCTATTCAGATCTGATCCATTTCAAGCAACGTTTTAATCTAGAATGGTGGTCTTTCACCAGGGAGATGCTTAAAGCACCCTGGAACGTGCCGTAAATATAGGCATTATGCAGGGTGTTTCAGGACGCACCGACAAACTTTAAGTAGTGATTCTTGAGCTTATTTGGACACCTATTTTTTTATTTATTTATTCTTAAATTTAATTATGCAAACAATTAACGATTAAATTAAGGTAGCATTTTTTTGTCTCCGGTGATTTTTTTTCAAAATAAAGTAAAAATCTCTCACATGTCGTCACTGGTTACTCAGCTGAGTAGCTGCCCAACCCCCCGACCCAACCTAAGGCTAGCCGCGTACTAGGCAACCACGCTGCGGCGTCCAATAGATATCTTCAAATTTGTATGAAAATGTATTCAAGCGCACTAGGCAGCCAGATATCGTTGGCTGCGGAAGCCAGTCGAAACATGGCGATAGGCAGCCATTGCTGCTTGCAGCCAAATGCGATGTATGAAAAAGTATATGTATTAAATGTATTATATGAAATCACCGGATTTCAAAATATCATCTACATTTTTTCCCCAAATAAATTCAATAATCAACGGTTAAAGTTTGACGGGTACATCCTGATACATTATGTATATATTAAATATAAAATAACGCACATTAATTCAGTAAGATTTACTTGAACCCACAACCTCTGGGTTCGCAGTTGAGAAACTTAACCGCTCGACTGCAGAGGCCGTCAACTGATGCGGTTATTAGATATTAATGTATAATATGAGGCCTATAATTCTAAAGCCCAAAAACATTTACTACTCCAAACGGAAATTAAAATAAACCATTGTTGTGACAACAGGAATGGTCACGTTCTCGAGGGATATTGAGTACAATGTTCGTGCAATACTCAAATAAATTTTATTCGTTTGGCAAATGAATAATAACTATGTTTAAAATATTCTCGCTTCTCGTTCGTCATACTCGCGCTCGCCAACTGAAAAAAAATTATAATATCCTGTCACTGCGAAAAATATTTCCCCTTTTTATTTATTAAATTATTATTTTAATTTTTTAATTTTTTTAATTTTTTTTTTTAAATTTATTTTATTTATTTATTATTATTTTTTATGTATATTTTTTATATATTTAATATAAATACATATAAACATTTAATAGTATAGGTAGGTATATCTCAATAGCTAATTACAAAAAAAGTTTAAATTTATTTAACAAAAAGTGCCCAACTCAATAGAAAAAGATTTCTCGTATATTACTGTACTTATTTACAGGAATACCCCTACAAATTTTATTAGATATATGAAGTTATTCTGGGGATACTGCTTACTTATGATTACATTTAGATAAAAATATTTATAAATACATAAACAAATTTAACATCCTCCCTCTAGCAATAAAAACAATTACAAAATTAACCGAATTAAAAAAAAAAGGATTATGGACACGGGAAGGAAGAATATAGATATGATGTTGTAACCGAACAGAGTTTAACGGTCGTGGTATATTTTCTCATAGATTTTAGAATTTTTATTCATTTATTGCATTATCATGTGCCCCTAGTAATATTTTAACATAATTACGAAAACTTGCTTTAAAAAATTATCAAACTTCCAAAAAACTTGACCTAATTTATAATCCATATATAAAACCATGTACAATGTGACCTTAGAACGGGGTACCCCAGTAAGGTCACATTTTTTGCGATTTTTGTAAAACACTATTAAATAAATAAATAAACATCTGGTAAGACCGTACTGTTTAATTGTTGTCAGTAATTACGAAATTACACTCAGATGGCGCGCTGCGCGGCAAACGCTGGAAATGCTACAGTTTTTAGCGATTTATCGGCCGAAAATCCCGGCTTTTAAGGGGTTAAGAAAAGGGTGTTGAACACAACGATTCTAGTGAGGACTTTTTTTTAAATTTACCTTAGAAACCGTTACATATTATACTAGGCTAATTATTATTGTTAGTAGTTATTTGGCCAAAACCAATGTAATGTGTTACTAGTTACTGCTGCACACTCCAACGGCGTTGCCAGATTATTCTTTTAACAAATCGGGATTTTTACCAGGGAAAATAAAAAAATAATTTAAATACTGCATTTGGAGCAAAAAGCGGGACAACACAAAAAGTGCACATTTCAATATTTAAAAATGTCTTTTCTATGATGTCAATCCTAAATGACAACGCAAACTACAAATCTCTTCCCGTCCCGCCAACGCCAAATGCCCGGCGCACGTAACCTACACGTTTTATTTGTTTTTTGAAAAATCGTGAATATAACTATTCCGCGCGGGGCTCTGTCAATCTTTGCTTGTGGGGATCCACTTTTTAAAATTCGTACGAAATCACGCACTCCTTATGCAGGTGGCGAAAAGGTAAAATTTCCCTCTTAACATCAGCCGTATGTTTCGATTTACGCAAAAAAACGGCAACAAAATGCTTTTTTTAATTTTTTAAAGCTCAAGCATAAATATTTAAATGTTTTTCTGTCATATTCTAAAAAAGAATATTTTCCACAATGAGCATTATGACAATATCCGAAAAAGGGTTCGTAAGTAGGAGATTTTGCACTTTAAACATTTTTTTTAGGTCTGATACTTTGTTTTTTCAAGGCTTATAAAAAAGACTCACCAAAAAAATTGCCCAATTAAACCAAAGGCGTGTGTTCTACTTGCAGTATTTAATTAAATCATCTATGATATCTCTATGTCACCAAATTTTCCAACCAAAAACACATGATTTTGCATTATTTCGAATTGCATCGCATAAAAAGCGGGACGTCCCGCAAAAATCGGCACGTCTGGCAACGCTGCTCTCCAACCAGAGGCGAGTAATGTCACGGGTAATGATGGCCAACTTATGTGTTTTGATTATTTGCGTGAAGTGTAATATTGAATAACATCTCTAAATAACTTCATGTGAACTTTGGCATTCTAGCAAAATATAATTTAATAATCCAATAATGTTTCTGATTTACAACCAGCAGTTCTCAAAAATGTAGAACAAACAAAATGTTAATTGATATTATATATCTCATGATGGAATAGATGTTGCGAGTCGTGTTGATCTAAAAATTTCAGAAAAATCTGTGCAAAATTTCCTCACGTTAGTTCGCTAGTTTTTAATGTGGCATTCAAACAAATGCTATGCTTGGATAAATGAAGTAGGTAGGTACCTACTCTTTATGTGCAAAGGTATATTCTAAGTTTATAATAAAAAAAAAAAAAAAAAAAAAACATAATGTAGCGTATAAATGATACGACGGCTAATGTTCTCTCATCTCAAGATTCGTGGGTGAGAATGATGGTGAAGCACAGGGAAGTGGGATGTATTGATTGATACAGTAAATAAAACCCTTGTAAAAGGAAAGAACATAAATTTAATGATTCTATAACCACGTCTATCATGGTTTAGCAAAGAAAAAAGTAAAGAGAAGGATTGATCCCAACACGAAAAGGTTCAAACAATAATTGACGGCTCTCATGGTCCGACTCCTCTCCTCAGCATCATGGAAGGCCTCTCCAGGTCCAGATGCTCACCGATCGTAGTAATCTCCAAAAAAGAAGTCTAGGACGACTCTTCTGAAGCGCCATCCGCCATAGCCTCTTCCGTGGGGTCCAGACAATGGAATATGCAGATGCTACCTTATGTCCTTCTTGGTCCGCTCATCACTTCTTCCGAGATTTTCACCACAGCAGCAGGCACGCGCGGTTTGGCTTCATCGCCTCACAATCCGGCCATCGATCAATCAATAAAACAAAAAAACACACCCACTTCGGGCAAATTCAGTAGACGCCCTCCGACGTCAAACAAAATAGAAAATCAAATACATAATCTCTCCCAAAAAACACACGTCGATCACGACCGCTCCAGTCAGGTTATATCGCCCGCCATGTTGAGTTGCTCCCTTCCGTCTCCCGTCCCCCATAGACATCCTCTCACCAATCTCTTCCGTAGACAATTATCCCAATCATAGACTCGGGGTCAGTATTTACGTTACATACAGAAAACATAACAAAATTATCTCTGTGAGTTGTAAAACTGAAAATTCGATTGTTGTTTCAAATAGTTCGTAGTTTAAAATATCTGATAATTTTGATACCTGTTAGTAGCCGGATGGTCCAAAGCACCGTGCTACCACCTAGTTGTCACTGGTTCAATAATTTGCTAACCAAGTCCTCCATCATTGCTCAAGTAATATTTTATGATTATAATTATGGTAGTAGGAATGTAGGAACGTTATTTGTAACTCCGGAATGTTTATATTTGAAAAAAAAGCAATTTGTTTTCAGTTTTTTTATGTAAAATAATCAATTTATTATAAGTTGACAATGCCAAAGAAACTTATTACTTTTATAGCCCTTAAATAATTTGTATAATAATTCTAATTTGATTTTGAAGCGTGTCGTGTGCAGAGATTGTAAAGTACGTTACTACGTTGGCATGTTCGTGATGATGAAATAGGCGTGCAGATCCTCAGAGGCGAGGGGTTATCGCAGTCACTCCGGCCCGGCGTGGTTCGGCGGCCGTGTCCGCCTCGTCGTGTGGCCATTTGTCCGTGTGGCCGCGTGGCCAGCCGCTGCAGCCGCTATCGGCTATCGGCGGCCGCAGTCAGTCCCGCTTGCTGCCTCTTGGCTCCTGACACGCGTTATCTCTCGGCTGTGCGCTCGGTGCAAATTCCGACTTGAGCGCCTTATCAACTGCAGAGTTGCGAAGACTGCACTCGTCTCTCTGCGTTGCTGCATCATACTGTAGAACAGTGATTCCCAAATGGTATCGTGTTGAATGTCGTGCATGATGGATACTGCAATGTTTTTTTCTCCAAATGATTGACTCAAGAAGGAGGAAGCGCAACACAACTGAATACACCAAAAATCATTGGAATTAGTCTTGAACAGTGAAATCCAAAGTGGGTGATATCTCCAGTGTGGTGATGTAATGGATATCAGGAAGCGACGAGGGTAATTAGAAGGCACTAAAATAATTGGTAGACAAGCACACATGCTTCATAATGCTTTATTTTCAAATATTTAATAATCTATAGATAGATAGAAGGCATTTGTTTTTTCTTCGTGAAGTTTATAGTGTTCAGATTAGGACATAGACCTTCCTCAATGTCTACAGCTTTACCGTATCCTTTTGGCTCACACCCATACGAAGAAATCAGCCTAACTAACGCGTGGGCGAGCCTCAGGCCTTGTTTTCGTTTAATGTTATTATAAGTCGAAAAATAGATCAAGTGCTCCCGGAGGAGAGAGAAGGGGGCGTTAAAGCAAACTTTGAAAAGGGGCGGTGCGACAATAAGTTTTAGAAACTGCTGTAGACTGCTGAATAGTATGTCGCATAGTACTTGCGTGGGTGATGAACCCTTATCGCATTGCGGAGTCGATGTCCGCGCTTTGCACTCGCGCTATGTGGAGCACAACACAACACTGCATACCTATTGTTATCCCTAGTTTTACCGCCCGGTTTGGGTATCAAATAATGTAATGATAGATCTTTTTGCTAAGAATGATTTCTTCTAAAAGGGAAGTAAGCCGTATCGAATTCAATCCGTCCGACTGCTAGTCGAACGTCCTGCCCACCGGACTATCGACCATGCAACCCTTCCTATTTATAATTAACGACACATCCAAATGAAAGATAGCGACAGAGGACCATAGCTGGTCAATGAAGATCTTGTCCTTCCTAATAATTCCGATGTTTCTTGCAAATATGTAAATACGAAGTTGTTTACTCCGAAACACGTTTTGAGATTATACAATCCGTGGTGCGGTCGCTGGTCGGCATATAAAATAAAATGAGGTATTACCGCTGATAGCTCTGCTGCAACCTCTCTTTTTATTAAAGGCGCTGTTTATGAAGAAGAGGGAGAGGTTGAGAGATTATTTAAATAGTTGCACCTCGTTTCAGAGTGCTGAATTCTCTCAATATTGCAATGGTGTAACGCTGCTTGAAATGGCTTTAGCCGTGTTTAGTGACCCCACTCCCTTCAGCCTGGCAACATATCAGAATTGGAGATATCATAGTCCAGCGTTTTCAGATTATTATTTTACCAAATTATGAATCTGAAATTTAAAAAAATCGGTATTTATTAGCAAAAAGCGGGACAACAAAATGATTGGAACCAAAGTTGACACTTACAGAACTTTTGTAATTAATTTCATCTATTGCTTTCTACAAATAATCGTGATTTTTATGTCCCGCGCGGGACCAAGCGCTTTAAAGAGACTTACAAATACAATATATTATTGTAAAACTAACATAAACAATTATCGAAATGACAACCTAGTCTCCTTTAATGGAAGCAATCTTCCCAACAAGCCCTCCATTGATATGCTTGGTGTAACCTTAAGTGACCAGCTCAGGTATGGGGGCTCCATCGAAGCCCGAGTAAAGTTAGCCTCTCAGAAGTTGGGCGTATTGTACAGAGCCCGCAGATAGTTTAATAGTACACAACTGCTGACCCTGTACAAATCGCGGCAGCCACCTCTGGTCGGGAGTCCCAAAATATCTGAAAAAAACCTTGACTCTGTGCAGAAACGGGCGGTCCGTTTGATAGATTCGCCTTAATTTCGCTTAACAAATGGGTTGCAATCTTTGGAGCACAGACGTCGGGTGGGAATGCTGTCCTTGTTCTACCGGTATTTTAATGGAAGATGCTCCGAGGAACTAGCGTCATTGATCCCTTCGGCACCGGTGCATAGTCGGGAAAACACGCCAAACGCGCGCCCAACATTTGCACGCGGTTGACATTGTCACATGAGAACAGGTCCTTCTACGACTCGTTCTTGTGTTCAACAACTCGGCTTTGTGGAATGATCTGCCGGCCTCTGTGTTTCCTCCATCCTATAACATGGAGTCTCTTCAGAGACCCAAGTTCACTCCTTCCTATCCTCTAAAAGATCCTCACACAGCATCCCCAAGATGATATAGGCCTTGAGGGAAATTATTTCATCCTTGATCTCCTGTGTGGAGTTACTGTAAAAAAAAAAAAAACAGTTTTTTATAAGTTTCTTGAAGGACTTGAGCTTTAAACTTGAGATAACAATTTATTCCTTTTCATATTCCGTGTGTACACCCTCCAACAAATAATTCATCTCAATATTTAAAATCATTAATAATAATAATAAGTTTATTTTTATTCCAGAGCGTGGGGAGGTTTGTGCATTCCCACACGTTGATTATGATTATAAATTTTGTACATCAATATAAGTTCAAACAAAAAATACAAGATAAAGAATATGGTTGAATAAAATTTAAAAAAGATGTTAAATTAAGTAGTAAAAATAAAGTAAAATAAACAGTTAAGTTGAACGTGGTCCTGAGTGAGCTCGGGCCCAGCGCTCGCTGAGGATTGGCGCTTTGTGGTGGTGCCTACCGGCTGCGGTTACCACCGTGTTGTTAGAGACCATTAGTCGCATCCTGGCTCCTGTGACGCGGTGTCTCATCGGGCCGGCGAATCCATCTATTCGTTGCTCCGTGAACATTATCGATACCCGCTGTATCTTCAATATCCAAATATAATTCTAAAGGCGTTATTATATTATATTCGGAAAAGTGTTTTCTGTGAGAGAATATCATGTTTTATTTAACCTTAACAATGTGTAGAGAGGTAAAATACAATAATAGAGCGAATCAAAATATAACAAAATAATACGTATAATGTATATACGAGTATATATATATATTGCAGTAAAAAACCACATAAGTGAAAAATCAAAGTTTTATAAGTACCTACTCGTACGTGAGTTATATTGCAACTGGTAGCCGAGTATTACAGCTAGCGGCCAGTGGAACACAATCAAAGTGTCGTGAACAAGGTTATTATGTAACTGAGTGATAAGATAAGGCGGCTGTGTGCTGAATTTTGTTGTGGTACCTACCTACACTCGAATATAAATGAAAAATTACTACATACACATATTTTTTTTATTAGATATATATTATATGTAAGTACTAAAAATTGATTTTATTTTTTAATTTTTTTTTATGTAATCCTTTTTTTTATGTAATCCTTTTTTTAATAGCTCAAAAAAGGATTACATAAAAAATTTAAAAAAAAATTAATGCTCCCCTAATTGAGAAATTCTCGTGTTTAGAGAGGGATATTATGGTTTGTTTGTTATACGAGTAGATATAATTATTTTCTACTATGTAGTACTGCCACGAACATTGTACTTGCAGATTGCAGTTTGGAGTGTGAAGTATTCACACGATGCGTTTCGTGCATTATTGTATTGGCTATCTAACGGGCGACGGCCTCCGTGGTGGTCTAGGGGTAAGGTTCTCGACTACGAATCTGGAGGTTGCCGTCTCAAATCCCGGCGTGCGCGAGTAAATCTAATTTTAAATGAATTAAAAAAAAATTGCTTTGTATTCATCTCTTTATTAATATACACAGATTCGAAAGCGATGATTTCTTCATCAGGAATATATAGAATACTAAAAATAATAATGTCCAGCATAGACAAATTATAAAAATTAGAACACAATAATGTAAGAATAGACAAATTATAAACATAAATTGATTAAAGTAGGTAAGTAATTAATCAAAAATGTTAATAAAAAATAGTATAAAACACTGAGTAACAAATTTATATTAGAAATTTAAAAATAAACATTATATTTTTATTATTAATGTTAATATGAAAATAAATTCAGGAGATTATTGTATGTTTACGAAAGACCACCAGATAAATAGTCAGATTCTTCTACACATTCATCTTTCTCATCTCCTTCCCCTCCCTACTACCTTCAGCCTCACAACATACCCCAATTGGGGATGCCATAGTCTCACTGGCTCCAGACGGTTGGGACCAGTTGGAACTCTTGAGGTATTCACATAAAATAAAATCCGGGTAATTCCCCACATTTCTCTTCCCCACCCCTTCCCCTTTGTGGGTACGCTTGTACCTACGAACGGACGGAAGGACGTACTCACAAAAGAAAATTATATGTCGTATAATTACCGAATTTCCATTACTTTGTAATTATTTTCCATTTAGTCTACCGAATCATCCCTCTATTTATTGAATCCGTCGCTTATTACAGCAGTATTCAGTGTCCAGTAGTCAGGAAGGCTCCTACCCCAGAGTAAACAACCCTCCCTCAATTACCCGGAGCCAACAAGAGGGTTGGGTCGATCCAACCCAGTTTTATACACGGCAATTACAATCAAACGCGGAATAAATACTTCAATTCATTTGTCGTGGGGATACTGACGGTGCGGTGTTAGGGGGGCAATTTATTACGACACTGATAACGTCGACTTTTTGAAGGTTAGGTGATGTTATCTTCTGTTTTTTTTTTAAAATTATTGTGGTACTTAACAATTTTTTTTAATATGATGATGTAGTTCTAGTGGATTGTCACGAGACACAATTCGAATGGCAGTACCGCATACTGCCGAGTCAGTCACATGCTTATCGGCCGGCCGGCGAGACGATCAACATTTTGATGGATTATATCTACGGTACTATTCGATATTAAAAAAAAATTCAAAAAGTTCTGTTCTCAACATGCTCTAATTAATATGATGCATTTGTAATGATAATAATTTGAAATTTGTTTTATAAATTATTATTATTTTTATAAAAGGTGTTGAAAATGATACCACCATTAGAATTCATTCACGCTTCGGCTCTTTTCATTTTATTTTGCTTACCATTTTGTAATTTTTCGGCATTTTGTCATTTTTGCCACATTTGGCCACCATAGCACGAACAGTGAGAGTTGTTTCGACGGTCTCCGTGGTTGAGTGGTTACGAACCTTGGCTACGAATCCGGAGGTCGCGGGTTCAAATCGCGGCGTACGCAAGTGCATTTTATTTGATACTTTCAGTATCGCCCTGGTGAAAGACCACTATTCGAAATCGAAACGTTGCTTGAAATGCCGTGTTTGGTGACCAGATCTGAATTCCCAGGCACTTCCCCACCTTTCTCTTCGTCGCCTCTTTCCCCTCCCCAATACCTTCAGTCGCACAACACACACCAATTGGGGATACCATAATAGCAATACTGGCTCCAGGCGGTTGGGATCAGAGCAATTACTGATTAGGCTATTTTCCAAAAAAATTGTGACCGTTTTCGTTCGCTCTCCAATGGTGTATTTTGTTCCATAATCTATATATAATAATCTCCCAAGTTTGTGTGAAATAAATAAAAGAAAAACAAAATGAAATGTTTAATTTCTTCAATGGCAAAGAGGTTTTTTGCCCACCCTGCATAATAATGTTTGCCATGTGATAAGGACTTATTTTGGTCATGCCAATTTCGCTTCCGGTGCTTCATGTTTTCGTCCTCTAGCGGTTTTGAGGTTACAATATCGGTTTGCTCAAACGACACTATTATAGTTTGGGAAAATTGTAACTCCGGTAGAACGCGCGCTTCAGTACGCAGTCTTCGTACTGAAGAGCTCCTCATATGCATTCAACTGACACATTCGTTGAAACCTAACCCTATTTCTCATGAACTACGTCGTTCATGAGAAATAGGGTTAGGTAACATAGGTTACGACAGAGCTCTCGGCGCCACTATGAGGTATACCCCTGGGAGATCCGTTTTAACCTTTATAATACATAAAATTATAAACGTGGCGTTTAAGAGGAATGGCTGCGCTGCCTGTTTCATTTAGATGCAACTTTGCGGGTTAATCAAATTTACAAATTATATAATTGAAAATAAACTGCATATACCACTTTACTTAAAATATATAAATATTTCTACATGTTTCGATAGTAGATGATGCTTAGTAGATTAGTTAATATACCACTATCAAATAATAATTTTAACAAAGAATTAAATATAATTAAACAGATTGCAATAAATAATGGTTATAGTACTAAATTAATAAACAATATGTTAAACAAAAAGCTTAAATTTTTTTTTATTAAATCTTATGTATATCCACAAATAACTGATGTTAATAAACAACGGAGAAAAATATTATTTTTAAATAACAATACCGCAAATTTAATAATTAAAAACTTGCCAAATACTATCCAACCAGCTTTTTATACCAATAATAAATTTAAAAAAATATATTTTAAATAACAAAGATAAAGATAATATTTTGAATAAATCGGGAGTATATAAATTGATTTGTAATGATTATTTGTAACTATTTTTATATCGGAAAGACTTGTAGAAATTTCAGTATTAGGGTTAAGGAACACCTAAGGTGCTTAAATAATAACAACTATTCTGAATTTGCAAATCATATTTTAGAAACCAATCATTCGTTTGATATAAATAAAGGTTTATACAACTGGTTTACAATTAGATAAATTTGAAATTTTAGAAATAAGAAAAAGTGTTAATAGCGAATTAAATTTAATAAATAATCAAATATTTTTTTAAAATAGCTATCTCTTAAATTTATTTTCATATTAATATTAATAATTTTTATTTATATTTCTAAGTTAAATGTATTATTCAATGTTTTATAATTATTTTGTCATTAACATTTTTTATCTGTTACTTACCTACTTTAATTCATTTTTGTTTATGGTCATATTTTGAATATTCTTAATTAATGTTTTAAAAGTTTTTATCTTTTTTCTATACTTGAAATTATTTTTTAGTATTCATTTATTCCTGAAGATGATAGCATTGCTATCGAAACATGTAGAAATATTTATATATTTTAAGTAAAGTGGTATATACAAAGTGTATTATCAATTATATAATTAATAATGATGCCACAAAGTTATCAATCATTTGAAGAAATTATAAATTTACAAATTTTTGGTTACGTTTATTTACAAAAACGAACGACAAATTATTAAACATACTTTTCTCCACTTTAAAAATCATATTCGTATTTTAAATATTTTGTAAAACATACAATGGAACGGTCAGTAAAAATTAATATTTCTGATTAGATTTTGATAAATGCTAAGCCTATGTAAATTTATAAAATATTTAACAAACATTTTTCTATTTAAAAACATTATGTTTATTGTATTGCGTAATAATACTATCATTATTTTGAATTAATAAATAATAACTCTCCGACTTCCCTCTCCCCGTTAAGGCCCGATTGTCAGACTTTTGGATTCCGAAACACGCCCACATCGCATTTCTTGTGTTCCTCATTCTATGTTCATAGAATGGAGAATGGGGTATGTGGTGCGGGGAACCGGCTCTAGGTTAGCCTCCAGACAGCTGCGAGGGCGCTGAACCCCGAAGGTGCCCCCCTCTCCCAACCCCTTTATGGGGGTGACAATATGTTGTCTACTCTATCGTAGACAATACATAATATTACTGATCATGTCCCATAACCCAAGGAGAACAGGTGGCGAGGCGACCCCAGATATAGTGAACACATTGCGTCTACTGGAATAATGAGAATTAAAGTTACTTTCAAACAAAGTTTGAGTGTTTCATTTGATTATAATGGATAACCACAAAGTGATAGCTTCATACAATAGTGTAAAGTTACTTTCATTTCATATCATTTTGATAAGTGTTATTTTCACTCCAACATATAACAGTGACAAACAATGATAAAAACAGAAATCGACTGTCCCAAAGAAATGTGCCGAATCTGCGTTTTTGCGAGGTTTATAGGAGAGTGAGAACAAAGTTAAATTTGACTTTCTGCCTCGGATGCATCATGCAGTTTCAGAGGAAAACTCAATTTTTTTGGCATCATCTGAAAATATAGAATTAAATTGGAAGGTTTAAAGTTTAAGGCATTACACGAAAATTGAAAAATTGTTTTTTTATTTTTTATATGAATACCCCACAAGAGTCCCAACTGCCCCCAACCGTCTGGAGCCAGTGAGACTATGGCATCCCCAATTGGGGAATGTTGTGAGGCTGAAGGTATTGGGGAGAAGGGGAAGAGGAAGGTGGGGAAATACCTGGCTATTCAGATCTGGTCACCAAACACGGCTAAAAGCCATTTCAAGCAACGTTTCAATTCTGAATGGTGGTCTTTCACCAGGGCGATACTGAGAGTATCTTCCACTCTGAATAGCCAGGTATGGTTGGGACTGTCTATATAATATCGCGCATTGTGAAGTATCGGAATACATTATTATCGTCGTTCATACAGTCCACACAACACACATTTCTAACTAGCAAATCAATTATTAAAAAGGGCAAAATAAAGTATATGAAATCATTTGTGGCTATAATAATATATTCGAACATTTCTATTATTGTGCAACTATTGCTTGATACCTGTTCGCACTTGTCTAGCTCATGCATCGCACGCCTCTCGGAGACTGGACGAAGCTATTAATAATGGATGGTTTTAACATAAGTGTTGGTAATCTATGTGAAATACCACCATTCAGAATTATTGAAACGTTCCTTGAAATGGCTTTAGACCTGTTTAGTTACCAGATCTGAATAGCCAGGTACTTCCCAACCGTCCTCTACCACGTCTACTTCCTTGCCCATCTTCCTTCAGCCCCACACCATCCCAATGCCGTGTTCACATAAAAAAGAAGACTTTCCATACAACGTTAATTTGTACTGAATTAGCCATTGCCGTAACAACAAATAACAAATCTTCTGAAACGTGAATCAACTCTCCATGATCTTAATCGTGCACAACTTTTTCAACCGCATTAAGTTGTATCATACGATGTGCATCATTTCCTGAATGACATATCAAAATAATAATATGTTCCGGGCAAGGGCTAAAGCAATGCAGCCGCGGATACAAATTGTAGTATTGTAGCAGGAAACACAATACATAGGTCAGAAGTCGGGACACGCAGCCATCTCCTTTGCCGCCCGCGCCAACACCGCGTTCGGTTTTACATCAAATACAGGCACCTATTAGGCGCGCGTGTGTACCATATGCTTTGCACAAAGACTGCGCAAAATACAGCGCTACTCTCGCTGGCGTCGGTTGACACGAAGGGACTAATGGAAAGTAACAAAGGAAGCAAGACACACTATAATAGGAACTGCAGTGTTATTGAAGCATGCACCGCGTAACCTGGTGTATTCAGTACTTACCTAGAAATTGTTAAGGACTCGTTAAAGTCATACTGCTCATAACTCTTATTGTTGTTGTGTGTGTATAACAGACTGCGTCCATTTACTATACGCATGAACAATAACAAAGATAAAAAGTACATTTCAACATAAAAGTTAATCATAATGCAATAGGTTGAAGATATCACTACAGACGTTATTTAGTAGCACCATACCCCATATCATGTTGTGTTGAGCCAACACGTCGGTTTTCCCATGTGGTATATAGTTAGCAGATGTTAGGTACAAAAAACTTACAGCACTCCGGGAGGTATGGACTTTCTATCAAAATTATGTATAATTTTGTATGCTGTAGATATTACTACGGAATTTTTAGGGGCAGAAGTTTACCCTGTGTGCTCAATACTTAGGAACTTTCGGGACTCAGTACTAGTGCAGTACCATGTCACCTGCTCAGGGCTCTGTCAGCACTAGTGCATAATGCACCATGCCACATGAGGTGCTCAGTACTTACCTAGGAACTGCTCGGGATTCAGCATTAAGTACTGCTCAGCACTCAACTAATGCAGACGGTACCGTGTCACTTGGTGCAGGTAATCAAAACCTAGTAACTGCTCTGAACTCAGTACTATTGAAGAATGTACCGCGTTACACATATTCTCTGGAAAAACTCAGTACTGGAAACTACTTACTTCTCTGTATTATTGTAGAATGTACCACGTTATCAGGTATACTCAATAGCTAAGAATTGATCAAGTCTCTGCAGGTACTATTACTGTTAATAAGATGATATTCATGGATAAAGGTTGATTGCTAGGTTCTGAAATGATAATGTGGTTGGTTCCTACCTTAATTGCTATTTATCCAGTCCATACTTTCCCTAACCAAAACTCTGAATGGCAACACTGTAATGTGACAGTTAGTTATTTTTGAGTGGTCTCGTTCGCCAGAAGCAAAATTACTTTCGTGGGAGCAGGTTCGTCCGTATTTAAATTATTTGGTAAGTGCTTGGTTATCCTTGTTCCTTTTAACCTTAATCTAGCCTATTATCGTCTTTGTTTACAGTCAATTTAAGATATATACATTCGGAGTCCCACGATTTTCGTGTGGGTAGTTTCGGCTGTAACAATTATATTATATCTAAAACAGTCTGGTTATAAGAGGGATTTTAAAATTTCAAATGTGAGAACATAGTTTGTTTTCAACTGTTAGTTCGTTATAATTTCGTGAATAATGCACCGACTCCAGCGAAATAAATATTATTTATAACTATGTTCCTCGCATATGGAACCATGCTGATTGGTGTGAGGTACTTTATCAAAAATCAACTCGCAAATTAAAACAGCGCTTGTTGGCATTTTGAAACATCCTGATGACAGTTTGGTTTTGCAAAGAAACACGTTCCTCTGTTAAAATCATAAACAAAGGTTTACTGAAATACTGGCCCTTACTTAAGTGACTAGGAACTGGTCAGGACTAAGTACCATTGCAAAATGTACTGCTTTACGTGCTCACTACCAAACACGCCATCGTTATACATATATTTCAAAGTTACGTGTTCATTTTTCATTGTATGCTTAGTGTGCTGAATTTCCATTCCGCTAGGCATAATTTTTATTTCGTGTTGCAGCGATATGGAAACTTTACCGTCGAATGAACTTCGCCGAATGTCCGATTAATTATTCAACGTGTGAATTATTATAATCTATTGATTGAAGTGAGAGTTTTTGAATTCTCGAGTTGGCGATCCCGGAGTGGAATGGCCATCTGAACAAACACGCGTGTAGTTGACTTTTGGCTGTGAAAGTCAGAGTTCAGTAGTCGACTGTTTTGTGTAAAAGGAATATTTCACATGTAAATGAATAACTATTACATGTATATCGACTCTACGTATGCATAGTTATTAATCGATGCAAAATACATCGATCCTAGCCGACAACAATGCGGCAAATACACACAGGCACAGGGCCGGATTTACCCTATATCTTCTAATACGTATTTATGATCCTAAAAACATATTAAGTTTATTAAAAAAAAAATCATAAGACCAAGTGAATTTAATCGATGTTGCCTAATGTTGTTTTTAGTCAAGACAATGTGAATAAGTATCTTTTAGTTGGTTGCTAAAGGGGGGCGGTTCGTCTTATTGACAATCCGTTAACAGACAGATTGTTATCTCTAATGCACGGACGCAATGTAGGTAGGCAAATGCTGAGTCTGTTCCACGGATATTTCAATGGAGCCTGCTCGGAAGACTCGACGGACACGAGCAGAACACCCGTTCGAGTTGATATTGGCTTGGTGAGAACGGGTCGTTTCGCCGACTCGTTTTTATGTAAATCGGATCGTATGTGGAACGATGTAAAGGCATCTATCTTTCCTCCTACATTTAATCCGGGCCTCTTCAAGGCCTGCATTTACAAATCCCTTCCTGCAGCCCCCTCCTTAACCCGCCTCACAACTTTGCCCAATCGGGTGGCGATATAGTTCCCCTGTATGTGCTCCGTACAGAGAGGGGCGCTCTTGTGAGGTGTCACATAAATAAATAAAATATACGAGTATACCGAGAAAAATATCAAAGCGGTTCTAACTTATGGAAAGGTACTTAGAATTCTTTTTTTACCTCTTCTAAAAGTTCATGCATTCGCATGATATCGCAGACGTCATCTATAAAAAAATTATAAATTAATTGACAAATCCAATTTTATTGTTTCACACGTGCTTTGCATTTTTCGCTTGTTCGTATGCGTTCATATGTTTTTCATTATTTATAAAGTATATTTTGTCCCCAAACTAATAATTTTATAATTCAATCTTTGATTCTAATGTTCCCATTCAATTTTTTTTCCTACGAATTAGGTGTTCCTACGAATTCAGCGCTCTGGGCTATAACCCCATTTAGCACTATGACAAGTGCGGGCCTGTATACACATTGTATACTCAGGGTGCAGCACGCACTGGGCACGTCACTAAGCAAGTCCAGAGGGAGCCTCCATTAGCATGCGCAATACCACCTTGCGCGAGTTCTCTTTAGTTCTGTAATCAGCTCAAGTAGTCCGCGACATCGATTCAAGTTCTGAAGATGTCTGGAATGCCGACTGCATTCATAAACAACTATTTTAAGCGTCTTTTAATATCATCTGCGTCAATTCGTAATACCCACTTTCCTTTATATACATTTTAATTGAATTCTAACATAAAATTCTAAAATAAATATTAAGAGGATTAATGCGATTGATTTTTCCGAACAGGATTGTTATTATAGATAATTTCTTAAAAATATTCTGATTATCACACTTCTTGGCCTAAATTCTTAAAAACATTTTTATTTTATTAATCCTTTCATTAGCCGAGAAAACAATAATTGTTAGGCCTGTAAAATACTATTTAAGTATCGGATTTCTTACTTACGTATTACTTTTCGTATTTAGTTTTAGTGTAGTGTTGAAATCCCGTTTGGAAGTTTTTTTTAATTCCGCGCGTCGAAGCAATTTCAATTTTGCCATTTCAGAATTTCGAGGTCATTTCGCATTAAAATCGAATTAGACAATCTTTTCAGTGATCGAAAAATCAATGATGATAGCGTTGTATTTGGTTCCGATGCTTTCTTTGGCTGAGTAAGTCTGTTCAGAAATAGCCTTGTGAAGCGGCGAGGTTGGTAGGGTATTGTTGGCGCACCAGCTCGGGGAAACTCCCACAGGCTCATGCTGTGACAGTCGGCTATTTGCGGGGCTCGTCCCCGCCCTCGCCGCTGCCCGCTGCCCCACTGTCATCGGCCAGATCATCTGCTTCACTGATCTTTGTAGCTTGACCGATGAACCCAAGGGGCGGTTAACCGATTGACCAAAATACCAATTATATGCAAAATTACAATTCATTTTTAAAGTCTCGTCCATTTGCAATCAAGTGCAATCGTTATTTCAACTGTAATTATCTCACAGACTAGATCATTTTAATTATCACAATTATTTCTGAGTGAATCGGTGTTTATCGAAAATATTAATAAATCGTTTCAAACATCATAAAAATTCAAATTGGGTGGAGGTAAATAAAATCATATAAGTAATTTGTCGCAATGTGTTGTTTACATAATTAGATCACTAGATTCCATCCTATATCAAGAACGAAAAATCAGGAATCTGTTAATTTTTGGGTACATCAACATACTGGATAATGGAAGACAACACCCACAAACACAGGAATACCTACTACTCATCTCCCACGGGATGTCTGCGACGATTAATGAACCAACAAGAGTGGAGCACAAACTAAATAAATCATCTTCCTCTCGAACTTATATTGACCACATAATGATAAAAACGAACAAATAATACTCCACAATCATACGTAAATCCACAATTACTGATCATTACACTTTAATCCTTAATATTCATTCAAATAACAATCACCCATCTTCTTAAAAGCTATCTTGGATTAAATATATTATAGACCATGATAAACTAAGAAAAACCTGGGTTTCATTATATAAAATTAACGATCTAGAAGCTAGTTGGAAACTATTTTTTTAACACCTAGAATTAAAAACACAAAACCACACTTCTATAAAAAC
This sequence comes from Halesus radiatus, assembly GCA_022606495.2. Classification (NCBI taxonomy): domain Eukaryota; kingdom Metazoa; phylum Arthropoda; class Insecta; order Trichoptera; family Limnephilidae; genus Halesus; species Halesus radiatus. The sequence goes on from JAHDVE020011206.1 coordinate 237,152, forward strand.
CAACATATCCAAACAGCAAAATTATAAAAAAATTCTTGGATCACACCTGGCCTACTTAAATATATGAGAAAAAGAGACAAACTCCACCAAGTATAAAACAGTCATTACGACCTTTCCTTGAAACTATTCTACAAAAACTATAGAAACATCTGCTTCAATCTTAGTAAATCAGCTAAACAAAGATAAGAACAACTTTTTTGCAAACACCACCTCGGATTTTGCAAACAAAATAACCCAAACTCAACCCACAAATCCTGCAATTTGCACTAAAAAATAATTCTAAAAACAAACCCTAATTTTATCTAAATTCAAATCAATATCTAGTTCTGGTAGTGATGGAATCACAATGAAAACCATAAATACTTACAAGACGAACCTACCGAACCCACTCTTTCTAATAAACAAATCCATTACGGAAAGCAGATTTCCATCACAACTCAAAATAGGGACCATCACACCAATTTTTAAAACAGGAAATCATAAAGATATAAATAATTATAGACCGATCACTATTCTAAACACTATCTAAAATCTTTGAAACAGCTGTAAAAAATCAACTCATCAATTACCTAGAATCTAATAATCTGTTATCACAGAAACAATTTGGATTCCTGAAAAATTTAGGAACATCCAACGCCATAGCCTCAATATCTAAATATATTAAAAATTCTCTACTCACATAAAAAATGCATTGGCATATTCCTCGACCTTTTTAAAGCCTTTGATATCATAAATCACAATAATTTACTGACGTTTTTTAAAAGCTACGTGGAATACAGAAAGCAAACGGTTAAACTCAACGATATAACCAGCAAATTTATTGATGTCGAATTCGGGGTGCCTCAAGGAAGTATTCTGGGTCCAATCCTGTTCTTAATTTACATTAATGACCTATGTCGCATAGAATGTGAAGGCGAAATCAAAAGTTTTGCAGATGATACTGTTATTCTGTTAAATGGGAAAAATTGGTTAGAAACATTCAAAAAAGCAGAAGTCACTTCAAAAGGAATAAAAACATGGCTAGACTATTACTCACTCACACTCAATGCTAATAAAACCAAAATCATCAGTTTTAAAATAAACAATACTAAAAATTCAGATGCAAACCTTAATTTGAAAATTCATAGCTTACCTTATTTGAATGGACAATGTAAGTGTCTATAATTGGAAAATGTTAACCACATAATGACGTAAAAAATATCACAATTTATGGTGGACTGATCACATTATTTAAATAACAAACAAAAAATTACTTACTTTTTTAAAACAATCATGAATGTCCCCAGTACAAAATGTTTGGTTTAGACCTACATGGCTCTCCGTCAATCACTATTAGAATATGGTGTTATCGGATGGGGCAGTGCTAATGCTAATATTCTCATTCTAATAGAGTTAAAAACACATCCAAGCAACCAAAAACACAAAGTTTGGACAAAAAAGCTTCTTTTACTATGGGACTAAACTCTACAACAAAATCCCACTTTCTTTCAAAGATCACAACATTTATAAATTAAAAAAATCAAATAAAACGCGGGATACGTTACATAGGAAGATCTGAAATAGGAAATATATTAAAACCAAATACATTAACACCAAATACAGACTAACACCGAAACCACTCAACTGCACTTAAAACACCCCACCTTACAATAATGTTTTTTTCGGCAAATTCATCAATTTAAAATAATTAACTTTCATATTTTGTAAATGAAATCCTTTGCACGGGAAGTCCTTGTGAGGATATAATTATTTATTAGATTGAAAAAGATAATAAAACAATATTATTATTGTTATATATTTGTTCGTCCTTCCGAAGAAGGCACCTCCCAGCAAGCAGCCTCCTATCGTGATCTATCACCGTAAATCCAACACATCTCCGACTAGATATACGAGTACAGAAGACTTGTTTCCTCTAATATCTAACATACAATAATTGTTAAATCAGAGATTCCCGAACATATGTTACTCGCCCTCTTTTCATGTATATCTTTCTTCCCCTCGCCAATCCATGAAAACGCTATATCGCACTTGCACTTGTACTGTATCAAGTACGAGTACATTCTAATTATTCTCGCGTATTTTGTGTATTGTTCAGTGAACCTACCCAGTCAGAACGTGCACAGATTGTAGCTGCACGTTGAACTTTTAAAATCCCGCATTAGTTGAATGTATATTT